>JANAVB010020400.1:28607934-28870434 GCA_029216955.1 Iris pallida
ACCGCATGCGCATAAGACCGCATGGCCGCATATGAGCCGCATGACTGCTGACATGCTAAGTGCAAAGTGCGCCAACAAATGCCACATTACGCCTCATGAGCCCGAGCCCGAGCCCGGGGTCCGAGTCGCTAAGCCCCTTTTGGAGCTTAGCTCCAAATGGAATTAATCCAAGAGAATGACAAAGCATTAATGCTTAATCCTTTGAGCCTTATTCTTACCTCCTAGTAAAATTACCCACATGGTTTCCTCCTTAGGGTCACCATCCCATGCATCTCTCAACAATACAACCATATATGTTGAGATAACTCATGGTGCATTTTCGATGTGGACTAAACTTTTACAAGGCATGTTGAGAGCAAGCTCTCTCCATGTAAAGAAACACCACAATCTCCCCATATCACAACATTATATGTGTCCAGGGTTGAACGTTCCCCACAGTAACTTTCCATTTACATTAGGATAGATGTCGCTGACGACTTGAATCTTTCCGCATGGTAAATAACAATGTGATACAAGAATGGACTACGCCTTGAATCTGCACCACAATTGTAATTCTTTCACTCACACAAGTGTAGTTACGTGCTTCTGGCTGCACATTAAAGGCCATGTGCCAGCCTGGTTTTCAGTGTAGAATTTTGGGCGTCTACAAGTTACCCTCAAGAGACGGCCTGTATATCTCTTCCATACACTATAGGTTAGTTCTTTATTAAAGAGACATGGCATGAAGCCTTGTGCTTCCTTGCGGTGCTACGCCGCTATGACATGGCCTGAAGTCGAGGCATTACCCCTACCTGGGAACCCATCGTAGTGTCATACTACTGTAGCATGAGGTCTCAGCCTCTTTGTAGTGCCAATCTACCTCACATGAAGCCTAAGGCTTCCTTGCGGTGTTACGCCGCAACGACATAGCTTGCAAGGCCGAGGCCATTACCCCTACCTGGGTACCTCATCGTGGTTCGTGCCACTGAACATGGGGCCATCCTCCCCTTTGTAGTGTTGTCTACAACTCTTTAATTACTCATACAGTATTAGGCTACCTGCCTATTTGCGGTGCTACGTCGCTATGACTTGGCTTGCAAAGCCGAGGCATTACCCCAGACCTGGGAACCTCATGTGGAGTCACCCCACTGTAGCATGGAGTTTCACTCCTTGTAGTGCTGCTCTACCGTGCTTCCTGTAAAGCACACCAGGCATTCACTCTGCCTGAGAACTCATTAAGGCGTTTAAGCCAACTTTCCACAGGATCTGTTTTTTTCGCAGAAAATATAGACAACAGTGGTTATGGGTCCGTATCCCTTCCATGTTCCAGAAACAAGTACCCACTGTTACCTGATAGTTTTCCAGTCAGTGATCCTCCTTTGAACCAAAAGTTAAATGCCTAGTAGATTTCTCTTTGAACTAATAGCATAACTTTATGGTAGGATTACAAAGACACACTATCAGAATGTCTTCAAGCCCATTTTACAAGCTGTGTCCATCGACCAACTGGCGCTTGAGACCCTTGTGTGTCACGACCCGTACCCACCGTGAGGGTACGAGTACGTAACAGCGCCCAGCCTACGCCGCAGTGTCGACGGTCGAACGCTGTTTAGATCATGAACTATAACTACATAACATGAATATACTCCAAAAGGAGGCCAACACAGAGGTTGTCACGCCCCAGAACCAAATACTGGAGAGCGGGAGATGACTCAGCCAGCTACGTATTATGGGTAGATGAATACCGTATAATACGATCAATGCTGTCTAACCTGACGAGGGGGTAATACTACATGAAAGTCTTACTATGGTCACTTCACATCTATGCCTCATCATTCAACAGAAGCAAGAATAGAGAACATGTAAGATAAAGCAGTAAGGCGTCCCAAACGCTCAGTCAAAATGTTCTTGAGATCTGGCTTTACAAAACATAGCCAGATGGTATAGTAACATATACACAATTGTTATCACTGCAATCTGACTTAGTTACAATCATGTAAAAGTAAGTGCAAGACAATCCGACTAACATGTCGCTGCCAAACGACAAAGTAAAAGTAAATAACAAACGAGTGGTGAATAGGGATCCACTCGAGTCCTCCTGCGATCATCTCCTAGTATTTAGACCATCTTGGAGGTAGAAGTAAGCTGGATCCTCGGGGACCGGCTCTAAATCTGGTCATACAAAACCAGAGAGGTTAGACCTCTATAGCAAGTACCACAAGCACGATATGAAGATTAAACCAGTAAGTAAGAATATAATAATAGATCTCTGCTTTCCACTAGGATTCACATAACATCACGACACTTCGAACCAACCTCCCAACCAAACAAGAACAGAAGTTGGCCCGTCATGTCCTGACATTCTGATCATCTCAGTTAGGCAACAGAGTAGTACAGTACACAAACAAATCATCTTGAACGACCAATCAACTACTACAGCTTGCTATTGTGAGTCCCAAGTTATCCTGGAATTATGCAAATAGGAATTCTTCAGTTCTTACTATGTGCGAGCAAGGCTAGTCTATCCAGTGAGTATATTCAACCTCCCTGGTAATGCCTCGAACTCTATTCCTAGTCGTGTCGCAAATTGTGCAGATATAAATGAATGGGATGCTCCTGAATCAAACAATGCTACTGCGATATGAGGTGACGAGAATGTTACCTGCCACAACATCTCCCCATGCCAATGCCTCTTCCAAGGACAGAGTGAATGCTTGCCCTCGACCTCCTTGCTGGTTTCCATGCTGCGGCCTAGCCTGATGCTGCTGCTGGCCCTCTTATTGATGATGCTGGGGTGGTCTATGCTGGTGCTGCTGCATCGGCGGCCCCTGCTACCGAAACATCTGAGCCTGCGGTATAAACGGACGCTGTGCCAACGGCCTTACTGCCACTGCTGGTCCTCGATACTAGCCTGCCCCTGGTGCTGGCAGGGCAGGAACTGTTGCCCTGGTCCTCCTGACCTCGAATTTATGGACATGTGGTAACCCGATGGTCTGGATTTCCACATATCAGACACAGTCCATTCAATGTCCGACACACATCTCTAGTGTGCCCCATCTTCCCACAATAAGTGCAGCCCGTCGGGGTTACTGGTTCTTCCTCTGTTGCTGTTGCTGCTGCTTGGGTAGTGGTGCTGGTCCTCGTATCGCCACATCGTGGATACGAATGCCATGTGGTGCTGTTGTTCGGGGCGCTGCTCTCCCCCTCCTTCAATCTGACTGTCGATCTCTTCTGACCCCCAGTCCTTGCCGCAAGCCTCTGAATGGTGATCTCATGCCTTCGAGTTGCCGTCAATACTTCATCAAAAGTTTGGTAATTGTGCCCCTCTATCAATTGCAAGTTCAAGATGAAACCCTTGTTGAAACCTCATGGCCCTCTGGCTCTCTGTTGCTACCATCTCTGGGGCGAATCTACTCAATCTGTAGAACTCTGCTGCATAAGCATCCACAGTCTTGCCGGCCTGCCTGAGGTTGATAAACTTCTGTTGTAGCTCAAACTGCCACAACTCCATAGTACTTGGTCTTGAATCTTGCGGTGAAATCGTCCCAAGCCATAGGACGTCTGATGCCCACTTCCTCTGATTCCCACCAATCACGTGCGAGATCCTGAAGTAACAACTTCACTAGATCCACACGTTCTTCTGCCGGTACCTTAGCTGCTATCAGAATAGCCTCAATCCTTAAGCCATGCATCTGCTGAGATGGCATCCTCCGTGCCCTCGAAACGGCGGAGGTTGTACTTGCAAAACCTGGATATGCTCCTGAATCAGTCCTCACTCCTCTTTCCAAAGCCGTCTGCAGTCCTTGGTTAAGCACACATTCTGCTCTTGTAGCTGAGTGTGCATGCGTTGCTGGGCCAACATCTGATGTTGCTGAATAGCCATCATTCCTCTCATGATCTCCAGAAGGGCTGTGTGTCCACTTGGGTAGGTGGAACTGTTGGTGGTGGGAACATCCGGATACTGCGATCCACTGCTGCTTCCACTATCACTTCTTCCTGGGTAGCCTCCTGAGGTGAGTCTGGCCCTTGTTGCTGACCAACAGGGTCAGGTTGCCCATGTTGCCCCTGCTGTTGTCCAGCTCTGACCGATGCGAACGAAGTGCCCCTAAGAAAAGGGACAAGAACAATCAAACAACCGGACATGAATCAATGAAGTCAAAGGAACCGGAATGTCAAGCAAGGGTTAGAATAACGAATCATGAGATCAAGGGAGAAACACGTGATTGAGACATCCTATAAATCAAAATACCCCACAAGTCTGAAATCAGACCTGCATGGGCCACCACTAAAACCTTGTCATGCCCCAGAACCAGAATACTTGAGAGCGGGGGAATGACTCAGCCAGCTACGTATTATGGGTAGATGAATACCATATAATACGATCAATGCTGTCTAACCAGACGAGGGGGTGCATACTACATAAAGTCTTACTATGGTCACTTCACATCTATTGTCTCAATCATTCAAACAAGAAGCAAGAATAGAGAACATGTAAGATAAAGCAGTAAGGCGTCCCAAACGCTCAGTCAAAATGTTCTTGAGATCTGGCTTTACAAAACATAGCCAGATGGTATAGTAACATATACACAATTGTTATCAGCTGCAATCTGACTTAGTTACAATCATGTAAAAGTAAGTGCAAGACAATCCGACTAATATGTCGCTGCCAAATGACAAAGTATAAAGTAAATAACAAAATGAGTGGTGAAGTAAGGGACCCACTCGAGTCCTCCTGCGATCATTCCCCTAGTATTGACCATCTTGGAGGTAGAAGTAAGCTGGATCCTCGGGGACCGGCTCTAAATCTGGCCATGCAAAACCAGAGAGGTTAGACCTCTAATAGCAAGTACCACAAGGAAGCACGATATGAAGGATTAAACCAGTAAGTAAGAGAATATAATAATAGATCTCTGCTTTCTACTAGGATTTACATAACATCACGACACTTCGAACCAACCTCCCAACCAAACAAGGACAGAAGTTGGCCCGTCATGTCCTGACATTCTGATCATCTCAGTTAGGCAACAGAGTAGGTACAGTACACAAACAAATCATCTTGAATGGCCAATCAACTACTACGGCTTGCTATTGTGAGTCCCAAGTTATCCTGGAATTATGTAAATAGGAATTCTTCAGTTCTTACTATGTGCGAGCAAGGCTAGTCTATCCAGTCAATCAATTGTGCCAATCATGTAATTAGACAAGTCCCAGCGGGACGTCCGCCGTTAATATAGCATGTACAATAATATAAGCAGATACCGTTCCTGCCCGTTTGACAGATTTACAGTATCTGTGGGAACCAGCCGGCCCGTCGGGTACTACTAGTCCCAAGGGGGCTGCCATGTAAGAACTCGAGAATCCATTCTCTCCATGCAATCATTATTTTATTTAACTTAATAGTCTCTACGTTGAGTGAAGTCCCATGCCGTGGATCATGGTCATTCAAATGAGTACTTTTGTACGGGGTACGATATGCGCAACTCTACAACGATACCCGTGCGGCTATGTTGTAGTCTTTACATAGCGTAATGCAACAAATCAAATCTAACACGGAGTAATCATGCCTTGACCATAAAGTACACATGCTATTTTTGTAAGATAAATAAATAACTAAATACATAAATAAATAATTTGAAACCTGTATGTGCCTGTATGCCAATATTCGGGATCGGCTAATCGATTGCAATAGTTCATTACATGAACGTGTCTCATTCATTCAATTCAATAAGACGACTAGCCAGTCTCTTAGTTCCAACTAGGAACGCATGATCAATTATTAGTCAATGTCACAATCATTATCAATAGTGACAAGGCATGAAAGTCAATTAGTATTACATGGGGTCGAGCCTATAACTCCTCAGAGTTAAGTTCTAGTCATACTGGGTATCCATGGATCAATCAAGACACATGACACATTCCACATAACAATCTGTATTAACAAAATTAACATATCATGATTATCAAGTTCATGCCAAAAGACGTAAGGATATATTAGAAGAATTATCATGCCATCATTAAATGAATAAGTTATAGAGCAAATAGTAACACCCAGGTTAGAAAGTCACGCCAACAAGTCTGTGCTAAGGTCAAAAGTCATGCCAACAAGTCTAGGCTAAGGCCAACAAGTCACGCCAAGTCTAGTAGGAGTGAGCGTGAAAAGTGATGCATGTTGGCACGCACAGCGTGAGCGTGAAAAAGTGAGCGTGGAAAATGAGCGTGGAAAATGAGCGTGGAAAGAGGGCGTGAAAGTAAGCGTGGAAAAGTAATAAGAAATTCACGCACGCATGCAAAGATGGTGCGTAACTCAAAATTCACGCTAACATGCAAGGATGTGTGCGTGACTAAAAATTCACGCACTCATACAAAGATGTGTGCGTGACTGAAAATTCACGCACGCTCGTCAAGACGTGAGCGTGACTGAAAATACACGCACGCACGTAAGAACGTGTGCGTGACTAAAAATTCATGCACTCGTGCAAGAACGTGAGCGTGACTAAAATTCACGCAGACACGTAATAACGTGAGCGTGACTCAAAATTCACGCAGACACGTAATAACGTGAGCGTGACTGAAAATACACGCAGACACGTAAGAACGTGTGCGTGACTGAAAATACACGCAGACACGTAAGAACGTGTGCGTGACTGAAAATCCACGCAAACACGTAAAGACGTGTGCGTGACTAACGAGCAGTTCTACCACATGAACTATCTATCTCCGAAAGCACGCTAAGTTGGGAGGTCCAAAAACCCATGGACAACCGAATACAACAACTCAGATCTAGGAGAAACAAGCCACAGAAATCAAAAATGCTAAGTAGTAAACTCTCTCAGGATCATGAGAGAAAGAATAATGAACCATAAAAATGGTTCTCCAAGCAAGAAGCAAGATTGCACTTGCCTGCTGCTACTGCTGGTAGGTGGAGAAGTGATGAGAGGAAGAAGAAGAAGTAATGGTGAAGGAAAATTATAAGGAGAGAGAAGGAGATGGAGGCTTTAAATAGGAAGGGTGGTGGTAGGTGGGGTTCGGTTCATGTGAACCACCATGAACCCGAGAAGAACCCGCCATAGGCCGAACCACATAAGACTAAAGCAGAGAAGTAAAAAGCAGGAAATAAAAATACAGAAATAAATTGCAGGAATAAAATTACAGGAAATAAAATTGCAGAAAATTAATTAACATGAAAATTAAAGAGCAGATAATCAATTAACATGAAATTAAAGGAATTTAAATACAGGATAATACATGATAAATACTAAATAATATACATGAATTGTACATGTATAAAATACGCATTCTGGGAACGGAGAGTGACATCTCTACCCACCTTAGAAAAATTCCGTCCTCGGAATTTCAAATCCAAGCAGGTAGAAATACCGGAGCTAAACTAATACAAGCAATTCTAGTGAGCAAGCAATCATTTTACCATGTCAAAAGCAAGTACTATATACGTAAATTTATCAATCCATGATATCAAGTAGCTCTACCCATAAGGTGACAAGAATGAAGAATCAGGACAATCAAGGTATACAGAAAGAAATATACCTTGTGAGTCAAACATGTGTGGATACCGTGATCGGATATCATCCTCACGTTCCCACGTTGACTCTCCCAAGGAGTGATGACCCCAAGCAACACGGACAAGACTAATTGTTCGGTTCTTAAGTATCTTCTCTCTTCGGTCCAAAATGGACACCGGCTGTTCCTCGTAAGACAGGTTGGTACCAACAACCAGTTCAGAATGATCGAGGATATGACTTGGGTCCGATACATACCTACGTAATTGAGATACATGAAATACGTCATGCACCTCTCGTAACGAAGGTGGGAGGGAGAAACGATAAGCAACATCGCCTATCCGATCAAGGATAACAAATGGGCCCACGTACCGCGGACTCAATTTCCCGCGAACGCCAAATCTAATGACCCCACGAGTAGGTGAGATCCGCAAGAATACGTGGTCCCCAACAGAGAACTCTAACGGCCTACGATGCTGGTCCGCCCAATGACGATGCCGATCCTGCGCAACTCAAAGTCGCTCTCTAATTCCCTTAACCACTTCAACCGTCTGAACAATCATTTCTGGGCCTAACATCTTCCTCTCTCCGATATCATCCCATGCAAGCGGTGACCTGCACTTCTTACCATATAGTACTTCGAATGGCGCCATCTGGATACTGGCTTGATAACTGTTGTTGTATGAGAACTCGACCAAGTGCAGGTGACTCTCCCAAGACCCTCCAAAATCTAGAGTACAAGCTCGTAACATGTCTTCTAAAGTCTGAATCATTCTTTCTGATTGCCCATCTGTCTGTGGATGGTAAGCCGTGCTAAATCTTAACTTGGTACCCAGACTATGATGTAAGCTCTTCCAGAAATGTGATGTAAAGCGGGTATCTCGGTCCGACACAATACTGACAGGGACTCCATGCTGCCTGACTATCTGTTGCATATACAACTCTGCCAACTTTTTTGTAGATTGCCCTACTCTGAAAGGAAGAAAGTGTGCTACCTTCGTAAGTCGGTCCACTATTACCCAAATAGCGTCCTTACCACTTGGTGATCTCGGTAAACCGGTCACAAAGTCTATTTTAATATGCTCCCATTTCCATTCCGGAATAGGAAGCGGTTGCAATAACCCAGCTGGCCTCTGCTGTTCTGCCTTCACTTGCTGACATACCAAGCAACGGAAAACAAATCTAGCTATCTCCCTCTTCATTCCATTCCACCAGAAATGCTGCTTGATATCTTGGTACATCTTGGTCCCTCCAGGATGAATAGAATACTGAGAACTGTGAGCTTCTGCCATAACCTCCTGTCTGATATCTCCACTAGGCACACATAGACGTGATCCAAACCTAAGTATACCATCTTCATGAATTCTCATCTCCTTCCTGAGTCCTGACTCACATTCTGTCCTAAGCTTCTGAATCCTTGGGTCTTGTGCCTGAGCTGCCTTGATCCTGCCTACCAAGTAGAATTGAACTTGCAGACTTGTTAGAACTCCTATATCACTAGGAAGTATAACTTCGATGCCCATCTCCTGAAGGTCTTCTAAGATATGCCTCTGTGTTGTCAACATAAATGCACCTCCTCTCCTGCTGAGAGCGTCTGCTACCATATTCGCCTTGCCTGGATGATACTGAAGCTCTACGTCATAATTCTTAATCAACTCCAACCATCTCCTCTGCCTCATGTTTAGTTCCTTCTGAGTAAAAATGTACTTCAGACTTTTATGGTCTGTGTACATGTCCACTCGGTCACCATATAAGTAATGCCTCTATAGCTTCAGAGCAAACACTACTGCCGCTAACTCCAAATCATGAGTTGGGTAATTCTTCTCGTGGTCCCGAAGCTGCCTAGATGCATATGATATCACCTTCCCATGTTGCATAAGGACACATCCAAGTCCTTTACCTGACGCATCACAATATACTGTAAAACCTCCGGGTCCAACTGGCAATATAAGAATAGGTGCTGATATCAACTTCTGCTTCAAAGTCTTAAATAATGCCTGACATTCTGCCGACCAAACGAATGGTACATCCTTCCGGGTCAAGCGGGTCATGGGTGCTGAAATCCTTGCAAAGTCTGACACAAACCTTCTGTAATATCCTGCCAATCCCAAGAAACTCTGTATATCTGCTACGGTCTTGGGTACTGGCCAACTTTCTACTGCTTCTATCTTCTTGGGATCTACTACTACTCCAGCTCCTGATATGATGTGACCCAAAAATGAAATGTGGTCCGACCAAAACTCACACTTGCTGAGCTTGGCATACAACTGGTTCTCTCTCAGAACCTGCAACACTTTCCTGAGGTGGTCTTCATGCTCCTCTTTACTAGCAGAGTATACGAGAATGTCGTCAAGAAACACAATGACAAACTGGTCTAAGTATGGCATAAAGATGCGATTCATCAAATCCATGAATATTGCTGGAGCATTGGTCAAACCAAACGGCATTACTAAGAACTCATAATGCCCATACTTCGACCTGAATGTTGTCTTAGGAATATCTTCCTTCCGAACCCTCACCTGATGATACCCTGAACGAAGATCTATCTTGGAGAAAACTCTAGCTTTGCTCAACTGATCAAATAAGTCGTCGATCCTGGGTAATGGGTACTTTTCTTAACCGTTGCCGCGTTAAGCTTCCTGTAGTCAATGCACAATCTGGATGACCCATCCTTCTTTCCTACAAGTACCACTGGTGCTGCCCATGGTGACACGCTAGCTTGGATGAACTTCTTCTCCTTCAGTTCCTCTATATGCTGATATACCTTGGCCTGCTCTGAATCCGCCATTCTGTAAACTCGATCTGATATCGGTTTAGTTCCTGGTGCTAATTCTATACTGAACTTAATATCTCTAACTGGTGGTAGACCTGGAAGTTCTTCAGGAAATACGTCTAGAAATTCTTCAACTACCTTCGGAATCTGAACTTCTTCCATTGCCGTTATTACTCCCTGCTCTTGCTGAGTTGCCTCTGATCTGACTAAGGTGAACCGCTCCGTGCCTGGAATATCAAAAGATACACTCCCTCTACGACAATCTATTGTCGCATGACTGTCTTTCAGCCAATCCATGCCTAAGATAACGTCAAAATTTCCAACAAGAAATTCTATCAACCGGACGGGTAAGGAATGCCCGCAAACTACAACGCTACATGCTAAAATAACTCTACTAACTCCTACGAGCCATTACCAGTGAGTATATTCAACCTCCCTGGCAATGCCTCGAACTCCATTCCTAGTTGTGTCGCAAATTGTACAGATATAAATGAATGGGATGCTCCTGAATCAAACAATGCTACTGCAGGATATGAGGCGACGAGAATGTTACCTGCCACAACATCTTCCGATGCGAATGCCTCTTCCAAGGACAGAGTGAATGCTTGCCCTCGACCTCCTTGCTGGTTTCCATGCTGTGGCCTAGCCAGATGCTGCTGCTGGCCCCTTCATTGATGATGCTGGGGTGGTCTATGCTGGTGCTGCTGCATCGGCGGCCCCTGCTACCGAAACATCTGAGCCTGCAGTATAAACGGACGCTGTGCCAATGGCTTTACTGCCACTGCTGGTCCTCGATACTAGCCTGCCCCTGGTGCTGGCAGGGCAGGAAACTGTTGCCCTCGTCCTCCTGACCTCGAATTTATGGGACATGTGGTAACCCGATGGTCTGGATTTCCACATATCAGACACAGTCCATTCAATGTCCGACACACATCTCTAGTATGCCCCATCTTCCCACAATAAGTGCAGCCCGCCGGGGGTTGCTGGTTCTTCCTCTGTTGCTGTTGCTGCTGCCTGGGTAGTGGTGCTGGTCCTCGTATCGCCACATCGTGGATACGAATGCCAGTGGATGGTGCTGTTGTTCGGGGCGCTGCTCTCCCTCCTCCTTCAATCTGACTGTGGGATCTCTTCTGACCCCCAGTCCTTGCCGCAAGCCTCTGAATGGTGATCTCATGCCTTCGAGTTGCCGTCAATACTTTATCAAAAGTTTGGTAATTGTGCCCCTCTATCAATTACAAGAGTTCAAGATGAAACCCTTGCTGAAACCTCATGGCCCTCTGGCTCTCTGTTGCTACCATCTCTGGGGCGAATCTACTCAATCTGCAGAACTCTGCTGCATAAGCATCCACAGTCTTGCCGGCCTGCCTGAGGTTGATAAACTTCTGTTGTAGCTCAAACTACGCCACAACTCCATAGTACTTGGTCTTGAATCTTGCAGTGAAATCGTCCCAAGCCACAGGACGTCTGATGCCCACTTCCTCTGATTCCCACCAATCACGTGCGAGATCCTGAAGTAACAACTTCACTAGATCCACACGTTCTTCTGCCGGTACCTTAGCTGCTGTCAGAATAGCCTCAATATCCTTAAGCCATGCATCTGCTGAGATGGCATCCTCCGTGCCCTCGAAACAGCGGGGGTTGTACTTACAAAACCTGGCTGATGCTCCTGAATCAGTCCTCACTCCTCTTTCCAAAGCCGTCTGCAGTCCTTGGTTAAGCAACACATTCTGCTCTTGTAGCTGAGTGTGCATGCGTTGCTGGGCCAACATCTGATGTTGCTGAGTAGCCATCATTCCTCTCATGATCTCCAGAAGGGCTGGTGTGTCCACTTGGGTAGGTAGAACTGTTGGTGGTGGTGGAACATCCGGATACTGCGATCCAGCTGCTGCTTCCACTATCACTTTTTCCTGGGTAGCCTCCTGAGGTGAGACTGGCCCTTGTTGCTGACCAACAGGGTCAGGTTGCCCATGTTGCCCCTGCTGTTGTCCAGCTCTGACCGATGCGAACGAAGTGCCCCTAAGAAAAGGGACAAGAGAATAATCAAACAACCGGACATGAAGGATCAATGAAGTCAAAGGATACCGAAATGTCAAGCAAGGGTTGAGAATAACGAATCATGAGATCAAGGGGGAAACACGTGTGATTGAGACATCCTATAAATCAAAACACCCCACAAGTCTGAAATCAGACCTGCATGGGCCACCACTAAAACCTTGTCACGCCCCAGAACCAGAATACTGGAGAGCGGGGGAATGACTCAGCCAGCTACGTATTACGGGTAGATGAATACCGTATAATACGATCAATGCTGTCTAACCAGACGAGGGGGTGCATACTACATGAAAGTCTTACTATGGTCACTTCACATCTATTGCCTCAATCATTCAAACAAGAAGCAAGAATAGAGAATATGTAAGATAAAGCAGTAAGGCGTCCTAAACGCTCAGTCAAAATGTTCTTGAGATCTGGCTTTACAAAACATAGCCAGATGGTATAGTAACATATACACAATTGTTATCAGCTGCAGTCTGACTTAGTTACAATCATGTAAAAGTAAGTGCAAGACAATCCGACTAACATGTCGGTGCCAAACGGCAAAGTATAAAGTAAATAACAAAACGAGTGGTGAAGTAAGGGACCCACTCGAGTCCTCCTGCGATCATTCCCCTAGTATTGACCATCTTGGAGGTAAAAGTAAGCTGGATCCTCAGGGACCGGCTCTAAATCTGGCCATGCAAAACCAGAGAGGTTAGACCTCTAATAGCAAGTACCACAAGGGAGCACGATATGAAGGATTAAACCAGTAAGTAAGAGAATATAATAATAGATCTCTGCTTTCCACTAGGATTCACATAACATCACGACACTTCGAACCATCCTCCCAACCAAACAAGGACAGAAGTTGGCCCTTCATGTCCTGACATTCTGATCATCTCAGTTAGGCAACAGAGTAGGTACAGTACACAAACAAATCATCTTGAACGGCCAATCAACTACTACGGCTTGCTATTATGAGTCCCAAGTTATCCTGGAATTATGCAAAAAGGAATTCCTCAGTTCTTACTATGTGCGAGCAAGGCTAGTCTATCCAGTCAATCAATTGCGCCAATCATGTAATTAGACGAGTCCCAGCGGGACGCCCGCCGTTAATATAGCATGTACAATAATATAAGCAGATACCGTTTCCTGCCCGTGTGACAGATTTACAGTATCTGTGGGAACCAGCCGGCCCGTCGGGTACAACTAGTCCCAAGGGGGCTGCCATGTAAGAACTCGGGAATCCATTCTCTCCATGCAATCATTATTTTATTTAACTTAATAGTCTCTACGTTGAGTGAAGTCCCATGCCGTGGATCATGGTCATTCAAATGAGTACTTTTGTACGGGGTACGATATGCGCAACTCTACAACGATACCCGTGCGGCTATGTTGTAGGTCTTTACATAGCGTAATGCAACAATCAAATCTAACCACGGAGTAATCATGCCTTGACCATAAAGTACACATGCTGTTTTTGTAAGATAAATAAATAACTAAATACATAAATAAATAATTTGAAACCTGCATGTGCCTGTATGCCAATATTTGGGATCGGCTAATCGATTGCAATAGTTCATTACATGAACGTGTCTCATTCATTCAATTCAATAAGACGACTAGCCAGTCTCTTAGTTCCAACTAGGAACGTATGATCAATTATTAGTCAATGTCACAATCATTATCAATGGTGACAAGGCATGAAAGTCAATTAGTATTACATGGGGTCGAGCCTATAACTCCTCAGAGTTAAGTTCTAGTCATACTGGGTATCCATGGATCAATCAAGACACATGACACATTCTACATAACAATCTGTATTAACAAAATTAACATATCATGATTTATCAAGTTCATGCCAAAAGGCGTAAGGATATAATAGAAGAATTATCATGCCATCATTAAATGAATAAGTTATAGAGCAAATAGTAACACCCAGGTTAGAAAGTCATGCCAACAAGTCTGTGCTAAGGTCAAAAGTCACGCCAACAAGTCTAGGCTAAGGCCAACAAGTCACGCCAAGTCTAGTAGGAGTGAGCGTGAAAAGTGATGCATGTTGGCACGCACAGCGTGAGCGTGAAAAAGTGAGCGTGGAAAATGAGCGTGGAAAATGAGCGTGGAAAATGGGCGTGAAAGTAAGCGTGGAAAAGTAATAAAAAATTCACGCACGCATGCAAAGATGGTGCGTAACTCAAAATTCACGCTGACATGCAAGGATGTGTGCGTGACTAAAAATTCACGCACTCATGCAAAGATGTGTGCGTGACTGAAAATTCACGCACGCTCGTCAAGACGTGAGCGTGACTGAAAATACACGCACGCACGTAAGAACGTGTGCATGACTAAAAATTCATGCACTCGTGCAAGAACGTGAGCGTGACTAAAATTCACGCAGACACGTAATAACGTGAGCGTGACTCAAAATTCACGCAGACACGTAATAACGTGAGCGTGACTGAAAATACACGCAGACACGTAAGAACGTGTGCGTGACTGAAAATACACGCAGACACGTAAGAACGTGTGCGTGACTGAAAATCCACGCAAACACGTAAAGGCGTGTGCGTGACTAACGAGCAGTTCTACCACATGAACTATCTATCTCCGAAAGCACGCTAAGTTGGGAGGTCCAAAAACCCATGGACAACCGAATACAACAACTCAGATCTAGGAGAAACAAGCCACAGAAATCAAAAATGCTAAGTAGTAAACTCTCTCAGGATCATGAGAGAAAGAATAATGAACCATAAAAATGGTTCTCCAAGCAAGAAGCAAGATTGCACTTGCCTGCTGCTACTGCTGGTAGGTGGAGAAGTGATGAGAGGAAGAAGAAGAAGTAATGGTGAAGGAAAATTATGAGGAGAGAAAAGGAGATGGGGGCTTTAAATAGGAAGGGTGGTGGTAGGTGGGGTTCGGTTCATGTGAACCACCATGAACCCGAAAAGAACCCGCCATAGGCCGAACCACATAAGACTAAAGCAGAGAAGTAAAAAGCAGGAAATAAAAATGCAGAAATAAATTACAGGAATAAAATTGCAGGAAATAAAATTACAGGAAATTAATTAACATGAAAATTAAAGAGCAGATAATTAATTAACATGAAATTAAAGGAATTTAAATACAGGATAATACATGATAAATACTAAATAAATATACATGAATTATACATGTATAAAAATATGCATTCTGGGAACGGGGAGTGACAGAGGTACAACTCAATCACAATCTAAGGTAGAATGTAGCACGATGGAAATAGATAAGAAATCCTCAACTGAGGTACAGCAGAATGAAATAACAGAGTCTCAACAACTACCAGTCTCAACATTTCTAAAATATACAACTCTGAAAATAAAGACAACAACTAAACACACAAAAAAAGAACAGTCTAAGCTATCTACACTATACAAGGTATCATCCTGAGCAGCTACCTGAACCTCCCCAGGGGTCCAGGTCGCGAGTGTCAACTAGGCAAGCTCCAAGTAAGGGGTGCAGGATTTCTCATCATCCTCTGTAAAATTTTCAACAGGTCCTGTCAGGACGGGAGCGAGCACAAAATATCTCACGCAGTTCATATCAAGTTAGGAAGTATAAAGCATGCAATAGAGTAAGGTACATGAAACGCTGAAAGAAGAATGTATATGAAAAAAAATAGTAGAGATTTGATAACAGGAAATATCTATATATGATAAGTAAGAACTGTAAGCCAACTGTGATTTAGAGTACAATATGGTTATGTAAACGGTCTAGGACAATGCAATGGTAACTCCATTGTACGTGGGTGTACAATAGACATATACAATAGTTATACAATGTTGTACAATAGGATTTGAGTACATAACCAATTCTACTCCCCTTCCCCAATCAATACACAAGGATCCACTCCAGTTACGTTATCTTATACAATAGTGTACAATGTTATACAATGGATGTACAATATTATACAATAGATGTACAATGTTATACAATAGTTGTACAATGTTATACAATAGTGTACAATGGTATATCCCTGGAACTTATGTGATAATGAGAGTACAATATACACAATGAGTATACAAGGATATGGGTATTCAATAAATACAATATGTAAGTGAAACGCACATCATAATATGTATTTAGTGAATACAAGGGGATAACATCTCAAAAGAAGATCCATATAGTACCAATCCGTGATAACAATTGTGTCAGCATCAAGTATAGTAATCTAGAACAAGAATGTAAATTCAGACAAGTATGAAACGGTCAGAGAATGTACTCGCCTGGTATCTGAATGTCTGAAGTAAATGTACTATCCGAGATGAGGTACCTGACTCCTAGTTAGAGCAACACAAGTCAAGATGTATACAGGGGATGATAATTGTAATCTACAATACATCTGCATGCTGTCTAGGTCAAACTAGACTAAAGTCAACACTTGGTCAACTCCAGTCAACTATACTAGTCAAGGCTAGGTCAAACTAAACCAAACAAGTCTCGCTAAGCCTAACCAGCCTATTCTAGCAAGCACACATCACATCACAAGTCTTACAAGTCTATCAACACACAAATCACATGTGTATATACATGCCATATATATATAGGCTATAATATAAAAATCTACATAAGCCAATACAATCTATATTGGTAATATATTGCTTCCACACATTATATACATATATTATACTAAGTTAATACAGTTATCATACACATATATATAGGCTACATTATATTACATTACATTTCACACTAGGTTATATATTATGTATGCATATATATAGACATAGAGAGGGATGAGGGAAATATTGCATATGTGTGTGTGATATATGTAAGGATGAATGTGTGTATGTCTTGTGTGTAAGACAATAAAAAATAGTACATTGGAAGTTCAAAATAGTGTGGTGACCACATGACAGTAATCATTGAAATAATGTAGTGTACATGTGTACAGTGGTATAGGAAATCAAAGGCAGTGTGTGTTAGCAGGAAAAATAAAGTGTGTTGTGTTAAATGGAAATCCTGTGTGTGTGTGTTTAGTCATACAAATAGTGTGTGTGTGTCTGTGTTTAGGTGACAGGAGATATGTGCAATGGTGTAGTGTGTACATGTGTACAGAAATGTAAAGCCAAGACAATCAATGTGCATGCTTAGGAATTTCCAGCTTTAGGATTATGTTCTCAGGTCTGGAATCAAAATCAGTTTTTCACATGAAACCATCATTCAATCCTCAGTTTTTTTTGACAGGAAAAATATAATAGAGTGTGATATGTGATATCCTAAAAAAGGAAAACAGTGAAGGGAATTTGGGAAATAGGAAAACAGTGAAGTACCAAAACAGTTAGCTAATTGACAGTATAATTAACAGGTTGACAGTGAACAATTGTCAATGTGTGTAGAGAGTATGAGTGTTGAGAGAAAACTAGGAATTATATGTGTGTATCAGTGTGTGAACCAATTTGTGTGGCAATGTGAGGAATAGCAGTGAATAAGTTCAATTTTTCTGAACTTGACAGGAAGAACCCCAAACCAATTTTAACTCCCATTTCAGTCACATAAAAACACTCAAAATCAGTGAATTCAGTTAAGAACATGTAGGAAAGAAATCCTCAGGTTTTCATTCATTTCAACTCGGTTGCTAATATGAAATTTGACAGTGAAAACAAATGAACCATTTGACAGTTTAATTAACCTTCAACCAATAGCTAACCAATGCCTAATTTGAACCCAAATTCGAATCCACTTAACATGAACTATTCAATGCTTAAGAATTTAACATTCAAATTAGTTTAAGGAAAGGAAATGGAATCAACTCAGCTTAATAGGAAATGAAATAACAGGTTAGGAAGAGAACAGTGAATACATTGCTCAAGTGTGTGTGGAACTCAACCTTTGGAAAAGCATGACAGTTAACTATGAAATAAGCATTCATTCAAACTCAGTGATATACATGGAAAAGAAACTGGAATCAGTGGCATGGCAGTGTGTGATACAAACAGGAAATAGGAAAATCAGTAAACAACCATAGAAAATCAGTAAAATGGCAAAACCTGTGTACATGAGTGACCATGTGTGCAGTGTCAAAATCCTGAATTTGTTGTTAGTTAAAAATTCTGAAAAACATTAACAGTTGACAGGAATAGAGATTTCATTCTCAGTTATTAACAAATTTCTAAATCCAACACAATTGTCTAATTCACATTCACAAACCAAAAAGCCAATTCGAATTGCAATATTAGGCTAACATGAACAACCAATCATGTGGGGGACATTAACAGTAAGAAAACATCACTAAAAATTAGGAATTAATGTTTAGGAAATGGGGAAAAACTAAGTATCAGCTATGTATCAGTTAACATGCCATAATCGAATCTGAAATTGACCCAATTCGAATCACATATCACATCAACAACCCAACTAACATGTAGACTTAATCTAATATAGATTATACATTATATTTAGGGCCTAATTAACAATTTAAAACACAATTTAAACATTTGAAACTGAAAGCAAACAGTAGACAAATAATACACTGAACCAATCCTCGTACACGTGTTCACTGTGTTCGTGGACACGACATGACACGAATTAGGACACGTGCTCGTGCACACGTGTACGCCTATACTAGGGCTACACGCTCGTGTCAACACGAGGTGTCCAAGTTGTGTCTAGACACGGCACGAAGGCCGTATCAGTGCACGAAATCACGTGTGTGCAGTGCAGTGTGTGACCAGTACAGCCTCGTTTCCGTGTCCGACACAAAATGAGGTACAATAAAACTTTGGGGGAGTGTGCGCAGACACTGCCCCCGTGTCCATACCAAATTTGGCGTGTCCAAGTGCTGTGTGCAGGGCATACGAGACACGTGGTAGCAGGGGAGCCAACCGCGCTCGCACGTGTGTGTGCATCCGCGTGTTCTCGTGTCCCCCGTGACCCGACACGATACGAAAACCACATCAGGACACTGGAAATCCATAAGCAACACTAAGATCTAATTTTTTTATTCATTTACAATCCTAAAAATCACTCGAAATGCCCATTGGGGCATTTCATCAAACACTTGCACAGTGAGCCTGATACGTGTCCAAATAGAATACGAATTGGACACGAATTCTAGGGTTTCCTATTCCTATAGTTAGGTTAGGCCTAGGGCTTCCTAGATATGCAAGAAAATCAGAATTCTATGGTGTAGAATGAAAGTTACCTATGTGTATCAAAATCCTCAAAAAGCTCCAAAAAGAGGTGTTCCTCTTGATAGCCAAACTCCTCCAATTTGCTCCCAAGCTGAAAATACTCATTACCAACATCAAGTAGAGTAAAATTAGAACCTATTGCAATTAGTTTGGGTGAAAAGGAATTAAAATGAATAATCTATGGGTTGGGGAAGAATGGACAAACCTCTTTCTTCAAAACTTGGAGAAATTAATAAAAGAGGCAAGAACAAATGGAAGAGGCATTAAATAGGGGTATGAAACCCTAGGTTGGCTGTCATTTGTCACGACCCGCACCCTAGAGTAAGGGAACGAGAATGTAACAACGCCCAGCCTACGTCGCAGTGTCGGCGGTAGAACGCTGTCCTAGGTCTCATGTATCTAACAGTATAAGGCTAAGCAGTTTATACTCCCCGAGTGGGGGTGACATAGCAGGATGTAAACTCAATCACATCTAAAGAAGAGCATAATGGAAGATAGATAAAACATGAAATCCAAAAGAGATACAGCCGATAGAAGTCTAAGTGTCTAAGATACACAACCCAGAAATACATCTCAAAGCTCAAATACAGTAATCCATAAAATAAATACAACTCAAGACAACTGAAATAAAGTAAGAAAATCCGAGCTATCTATACGACCTCTACTGTGTCTCCTCTAGGCTAGCAGGCAACCTCCAAGCTATCTGTAAAATTTATCAATAGGTCCAGTCAGGACAGGAGCGAGCACAGTACATCTCAACAGTTCATAGCAGGTTAGAAAATATAATCATACAGTAAAGTAAGATACAGGTACTGAAAGAAATACAGTATGTAAACAGAGAGAGAGCTGTAATAGAAATATCTACTATAAATAGAGACTAACAGTGGCTAGTGAGTCAGAGTACAATATAGACATGTAAATGGCATAGGAGATTCTGATGAGACACTATGGAAAGATTCTGATAAGATACTACTTGGGTATTATTCACATGTCTACTTCTACTCCTCCGTACCCCCAATCAATACACAAGGATCCAACCAGGTTATGTTATGATTCCATACAAAGGCCCCCGAAGGATGATACATGGATGTCCTATAAATGGAGATTCTAGGAGATTCTAGGATACCCAGTAAATAGGATAGGAGATTCTAGGAGACTCTGTGATCATAAGAGTATATGTCACAAGTGATCAAAGAACCAATGAAGCATAGTGATACGCCATATAAGTGAAACGCACAGAACATGTAGTACCCGATGCTCACTAAGGATAACATCTCAAGAAGGGATCCATATAGTACCAATCCGTGTGACCAACGTGACAGTAACAAGTAAAGTAATTTAATACAGGAAATAATTCTAAGCAGCATATGAAATGATCAGAGAATGTACTCGCCTCGATTTGATTGGAGTCGACGTGCACGACACGAACGTGTCGATACGAGGTGGGTACCATGCTAAGCTCCATAGAGGGTCCCAGACGATGACACGGGCAGTCCCAATGAGTCCAGAATAGTCCAAATAGCCTAGTTTGGTATATACAAGTCTAAAATCAGGGTTTGGTACGATAATAAATTCAAGAAATAGAAAATGACTATCATAGTCACGATTTATGATTTTAGAAAATATAATTAAATAAATATAATAAACTTTTGGACATCCTTATAATGTTAAACTATATCAACATATTTTAGATAGTATTTCAAAACTCAGAAAATCATTTCTGTACCAATATTCCTATTTTGTTAAATATGAATTTAGGGAAAGAGATTAACTATACAAAATTATCCAAAATTGTTTATAATAAATTAGGAAAATAGGTATTGTATTAATCGAGATATTTTGATATTATTTAATAATAAAGGAAAAACGTTCTAGTATCAATATAATTATAACTATATTAGAAAAACTTAATCTTCAGCGAATATCAATAAATGAATAATTAACTAATAATTTAGGTTAAAAACTTACTATAATATTTTAGAAATATTATTATATATTTATTTATATAATTTACCAAGCAAGTAATTACGTTAATATAATAATACTAATAAAGATAATAAGGAGACCAAATTATATACATTATCCATAAGCATCTCAATATTTATTAATAGAAACTAATTAATTTTCTAACTATAAATTAATCAATAATATTAATAAAATTAGTAACAATATTACAATCATACTTTAAATCATACTAATAAAATAATAATAATACTAATACCATCATTATATACTATACATAAACTAACATGCATTTATTATAAACTAATATACATTATATATAACAATATACATGTATTATACTATTATACATTTTTATACTAATATATATTATATATATAAACCAATACATATTATATATATAAACTAATACAATTATATATAATAAACTAATATATTATAAACTAATATTTATAAATATAAGAAGGGGGGCTCTGTTCTCCCCCAAACAATCAGAACAACACAAACAAAAGGGGAGAGAGGGGCTCACGAACGGGGGTCGTCGGCGGAGGGCTCCGGCGACGCGCGGAGGAGAGGCGTCGGGCGGAGGGGATCTGGTCTGGGGTGGGCCAGATCTGGCGGTCAGGGCCGAGACGAGGCCGGTGGGCGGTTGAGCTAGGGCACAGGGTGGCGTCGGCTCCGGAAGTCGAGTACGGCCAGGGCGGCGCCAGCAGGAGGCGGTCGGGCGGAGGGGTCTCCCCGGCTAAAGCGACGCAGGGATCTGGGTTGGACTTCGGGCGGCGCCAGGGTTCGGCTCGCCGGATCTGGTCAAGGCGGAGGGGTGCGTCGCCAGATCCGGAGCTCGGCCACGACGGGAGTTGCGCCGGCGGAGGAACGCTATGGTCGGTCGGAAAGGCGGAGGCTTCGGTGAGTCCACTATCCCTCTCTCTCTTTCTATGATGATGATGGTGGTGGCTAACGGTGGTGGCGGTGGTGGCTAACGGTGATGGTGGTGATGGCCGTGTGGTTGTGATGGCGGTGGCCGGCGGAGGTTTTCCTGATGGTGGCGGCGATGGTTTTCTGGAATGTGGTGGTCGGAGGTTTGATGGCAGTGGTGGTGATGGGGTTGGGCCAGCGATGTGTCGGTTGCAGGAGGCCGGGATGGCGGCGATGGCGGAGGTCGATGGTGAGTGGTGGTGGATGGTGTTGGTGGTCAGGCTGAAACAGGGAACGGTCGGGCTGAAATCCGGCAACGGCCGAGGAGATGGCCGGAGGGAGGATGTAGGCAGCAAGGGTGGCGGCTGTAGGAAAAATTTTAGGTTTGGGAATTTCTAGGTTAGAAAATTGTTAGGTAACATTGGGGAATGTGTGTGTGGGTTTGGGGAAGTGTACCTATTTGTAGGAAAGTGGAAGAAAACCCTAAAAGTGTACATGTAATAGAAATTAGGAATAAATAGTGGAAACTAACATACTAACTACTAACTGCTAACATATTGCTAGTTAGTACATTAATTAGTACTAAATAAATACTAGTTATAAATTAATAATTAAATTACTAGTTAACACAAATTTAACAAGTGGCTAATTACAATTTAGCCAATATTTCTAAAGACATAAATAATACTAATTTATTCATGGATTATTTAAATATATATAACAATCATTTATTTACTAAATAGTATATTTTGAAATTCCGAAATTAAATAACCGTTTTCCATATAGAAAAATAATTAAAACTTATTGATTCAAGAAAAATGACAGGAAAGTTCCAATAGGGCAAAATCGCTTAAAAAATAGTAAACCAAAGCCAACAAGGACCGATAGCAATCACGGTCAAATTTGTTTTCCCCAAAATTAGAAATTGCACGCTCTTCGAGATTTAGAAAATTTGAAGTTTTGAAAAAAAATACGAAATAAAATAAATAATACAAATTTTTGAAAATATCCAAGAATTCAATTAACGGAGGTTACAAATCTACCCTCCTTAAAGAAATTTCGTCCTCGAAATTAAAGCTTGGCCAGGGAGTTAAAACATGATAGAAATTTTAGACAGTATGGCAGACACGATCAAAGAACGACGAGTTGGCACGATCAAGATAATCAATTTGAAATTGTTTGGGCACGACTATTGATTTTGTCATGATCGAAAGTCTAATTAGCATGATGAATTAGGTCATGAAATATGATCTGAGTTCGAACGTGATTTAAAATTTTAGAATTGGTCTAGGTGGAACCCTAAGCACGGCATCTATAGAATCGAAATTATAGCAGGAGCAGAAATTGGTTCAGACATAACCAAAGTCCAGGTTCCGGCACGACTAACCAATCATATAGTTGTGACCGGGTATCAAGCTTGTTTTAGGCACGATGGAAAAAAAATTATTTCGGATATGCTCACTCAAATTTTTATTTTTTTTTGACAAGTTCAAAATCAAATCGGGTAGTCGTGATCAAGGAAAAAATTTCAAGCACGATTCAAAGGCAAAATCAGTACGATAGTCATGGTCGTTAAAATCACGATCGTGGAATTCATAGTCGTCTAGTCATGCCGGGTCATCTAGGCATGACTAATCACAAGGAGTTTAGGTATAATCAGGAAGTAAATCGTGGTCAGAAAAGAGTTTGGATACTAGTGTTAAAAATTCGAACATGATCATAATCGTTAGTTCGACACGATCGAAGGTAAAGTCAGTTTAACCTTGGTCGAATAGTATTTAGGTATGATGAAGAGTATGGTAGTAGCCTAGGCACGATCAAACATGAAAATCGGGATTGGAACAGAATTTAGTCGTTTTCAAGAATAATTCAGAGTTTTATGCACGAGTGATATGGGTATCGAAGTTTGATTACGATCAAAATTAAATGTTGACACGATTAAGAATAGGGCTAATCAATATTTGAATTTAGGATCGAAAGATTTGAAATCGAGATTTTTGAGCACGAGCAACATATGATAGAGATCCAAGTTACGATGGGATTCAAATAAATTGAGTATGGTCGAGGGTCAAGACTATTGGTACGATGAAAGGTACTACTTCAAGGAAAATCAAAATCAAAAGTTTAAGAAACGATTGTCAATAGCATTGAAATCCAATCACAATAATATTAAGAAATTTTAGTCACGATACGATCTAAGTTGATCAATTCTGGAAAATCAAGATTTAGGCAATATGGAGGACAGGTTCATTAAAGTCTGAGAACGAGCATACAAGGATGGAGATTCAGGTCACAATCAAATTTAATTCAATTGAGTACGACCCAAGGTATTAGTATGATAAGAAAAGATGATCGAAGTCGATTTGGTCGTGATTAAGGAAACTAGGATTCAATGGTATTGAAAAACCCCTTTAGGGAACAAGAAAAGATTTCATAAGAAGTCAAGTTAATCATCTCTCTCTAATACCATCAAGTTTATCATTTGCCAAATCATATTTTTATCTCACAAGTCCCAATATGAAAATCAACCTCTACATAACTATCATCGAAATGTTATAACCTTCAGTCATCTAAACCTTTACCATGATCACCATAGACAAAATTCCAACTTCTAAAACATTTTCCACGAAGCATATCCCTCTTAATTAGGTATCAACACTTATCCATTTAATCAAGTTTCCAAATTCTTTCACCTCGTTCTAAATTAGATCTGAAACCTCTAAATCCAGTTTATAAAATCCTTGGACTTGTTTAAATCAAGTCTCGTATTTACCCAACTCCAATACCACCATGTCATACAAGATTTATTCTTATCTATAAATCAACCTTCATATTTCTTCAACATTCACCTTCAATTATTATTCTTTTTGAATTCTATAATTTCCCAATCATCAAAAATTAATTCCTATAACTTAAAATCCTTGTGTTCTCTCTGTCTCTAGTCACTCTCTTACAATATCTAGTTCAATTTCGCAAAATCATCGAATACAATTAAATTCTCTTTCCATTTACTAAATCTCTACATAGCCTTAGAGTAGAAGTTCCCACGAATCAATAACCAAAATTTCTAAGTTCTCAACTAGGCTGACCTCTAATATCCTCATTAGTTTTGAAATACATCCATGAATTATTTATAACCAACTTTCTGTGATTGTCTCTAAATTGATAACATTTATCCCTCGATTTCATTTTAAACCTTTACCACACCTCCATTTCAATTTTTTTTTTCATATTTGACATCCAATATTTTGATTCCTACAAAATCATCATATGATAACCAATTACGTCATTTTTGACCTAGATGATTCACGTCACTTCCTCAACATTTCTCAGATAAAAACGATACAAAGATTCAGGGGTTCAAGTACAGCTGACAGAATGTAATACGAGACAGAATTGATATAATCAAGACAGTTATATAAGACAAGGAATGATGGTAATAAAAATATTGGCAGGAAAAGAATGATAATAGAATCTGTTCTGCTTATCTGTTTAAAAGAGGAACCCATTTTGAAACCCAGAGCTAAAATATCAATCAAGGTAAGGTCTAGCAAAATCATCGATTCATTGTATTACGAAGAAATTTATAGTAAGAAGTTGTACAAGGTTCATAAAAACAGCTAAACCTGCTCCTAAGTTAAATAATAAGAAACAAAACAAAACAAACAAATAATAATAATTTTTTTTTGAAGGACTGGAACAAAAGTAGAGAAAACATGTTCGAAAATATTTAAGGTACAATCTGATAATCATATGCGTCTATCCAAAATCATTGTACTCTAAATCATCGTCATACTAGTAAGCAAGGCTACGATAATCACAGAGTCCTCGACTTAGGCACATACCTCTAGAATCATGGTATTTAACATTTTTGCGATGCCGCTAGCTTGGCTGCGAAAACCTTAAATTCCCACACCCGAGAAATAAATCCAAAATTAGACTATATGTCCTCACTATGCTGGCTAATGTGACTATAAAGGACTAGATTCCATAACTTAGATGACCTAGCCCATATAATTTTATCTTGACAAAAATTAAATTAAATCAACAATGAATACCCAAAAATCAAATTTACCCACGAACATCAAGATTCAAAAATGAACAAAATCCATCAAATCATATAAATACAAACTCGGATGCCACAACTAACATCAAGATTCAAAATTCAACAATCATCCATCAAAATCAAATTCAACAACAAAAATAAAGATAAATCAAATCAAGGAAAAAGCGTTTTCAAATCGAAGTTAAAATAAGATTCTCAAGGGTCGTCCCAGGAATCTCTCAAGGGATCCTAACTGTGATTGAGTACCTTTAAAATATATCATAATCCTACTGCAGGCTGTAGTGGTACTCTAGTTCGAATACCACTACATAAACTCGACCTGTATGGGCCACCACTAAAAATGTGTCACGATCCGCACCCTAGAGTAAGGACACGAGAACGTAACAACGTCCAGCTTACGCCGCAGTATCGACGGTAGAACGCTGTCCTAGGTCTCATGCATCTAACAGTATAAGGCTAAGCAGTTTATACTCCCCGAGTGGGGGTGACACAGCAGGATGTAAACTCAATCACATCTAAGGTAGAGCATAATGGAAGATAGATAAAACATGAAATCCAAAAGAGATACAGCCGATAGAAGTCTAAGTGTCTAAGATACACAACCCAGAAATACATCTCAAAGCTCAAATACAGTAATCCATAAAATAAATACAACTCAAGACAACTGAAATAAAGTAAGAAAATCCTAGCTATCTATACGACCTCTACTGTGTCTCATCTAGGCTAGCAGGCAACCTCTAAGCTATCTGTAAAATTTATCAACAGGTCCAGTCAGGACAGGAACGAGCACAGTACATCTCAACAGTTCATAGCAGGTTTGAAAATATAATCATACAGTAAAGTAAGATACAGGTACTAAAAGAAATACAGTATATAAACAGAGAGAGAGCTGTAATAAAAATATCTACTATAAATAGAGACTAACAGTGGCTAGTGAGTCAGAGTACAATATAGATATATAAATGGCATAGGAGATTCTGATGAGATACTATAGAAAGATTCTGATAAGATACTACTTGGGTATTATTCACATGTCTACTTCTACTCTCCCGTACCCCCAATCAATGCACAAGGATCCAACCAGGTTATGTTATGATTCCATACAAAGGCCCCCGAAGGGTGATACATGGATGTCCCATAAATGAGGATTCTAGGAGATTCTAGGATACCCAGTAAATGGAATAGAAGATTCTAGGAGACTCTGTGATCATAAGAGTATATGTCACAAGTGATCAAAGAACCAATGAAGCATAGTGATACGCCATGTAAGTGAAACGCACAGAACATGTAGTATCCGATGCTCCCTAAGGATAACATCTCAAGAAGGGATCCATATAGTACCAATCCGTGTGACCAACGTGACAGTAACAAATAAAGTAATTTAATGCAGGAAATAATTCTAAGCATGATATGAAATGATCAGAGAATGTACTCGCCTCGATTTGATTGGAGTCGACGTGCACGACACGAACGTGTCGACACGAGGTGGGTACCATGCTAATCTCCATAAAGGGTCCCAGACGACGACACGGGCAGTCCCAATGAGTCCAGAATAGTCCAAATAGCCTAGTTTGGTATATACAAGTCTAAAATCAGGGTTTGGTACGATAATAAATTCAAGAAATAGAAAATGACTATCATAGTCACGATTTTTGATTTTAGAAAATATAATTAAATAAATATAATAAACTTTTGGACATCCTTATAATGTTAAACTATATCAACATATTTTAGATAGTATTTCAAAACTCAGAAAATCATTTCTGTACCAATATTCCTATTTTGTTAAATATGAATTTAGGGAAAGAGATTAACTATACAAAATTATCCAAAATTGTTTATAATAAATTAGGAAAATAGGTATTGTATTAATCGAGATATTTTGATATTATTTAATAATAAAGGAAAAACGTTCTAGTATCAATATATTTATAACTATATTAGAAAAACTTAATCTTCAGCGAATATCAATAAATGAATAATTAACTAATAATTTAGGTCAAAAACTTACTATAATATTTTAGAAATATTATTATATATTTATTTATATAATTTACCAAGCAAGTAATTATGTTAATATAATAATACTAATAAAGATAATAAGGAGACCAAATTATATACATTATCCATAAGTATCTCAATATTTATTAATAGCACTAATTAATTTTCTAACTATAAATTAATCAATAATATTAATAAAATTAGTAACAATATTACAATCATACTTTAAATCATACTAATAAAATAATAATAATACTAATACCATCATTATATACTATACATAAACTAACATGCATTTATTATAAACTAATATACATTATATATAACAATATACATGTATTATACTATTATACATTTTTATACTAATATATATTATATATATAAACCAATACATATTATATATATAAACTAATACAATTATATATAATAAACTAATATATTATAAACTAATATTTATAAATAATAAGAAGGGGGGCTAACAGAACAACACAAACAAAAGGGGAGAGAGGGGCTCACGAACGGGGGTCGTCGACGGAGGGCTCCGGCGACGCGCGGAGGAGAGGCGTCGGGCGGAGGGGATCTGGTCTGGGGTGGGCCAGATCTGGCGGTCAGGGACGAGACGAGGCCGGTGGGCGCTTGAGCTAGGGCACAGGGTGGTGTCGGCTCCGGAAAGTCGGGTACAGCCAGGGCGGCGCCAGCAGGAGGCGGTCGGGCGGAGGGGTCTAGTCGGCTAAAGCGGCACGGGGATCTGGGTTGGACTTCGGGCGACGCCAGGGTTCGGCTCGCCGGATATGGTCAAGGCGGAGGGGTGCGTCGCCAGATCCGGAGCTCGCCCACGACGGGAGTTGCACCGACGGAGGAACGCTATGGTCGGTCGGAAAGGTAGAGGCTCCGGGTGAGTCCACTCTCCCTCTCTCTCTCTCTATGATGATGATGGTAGTGGCTAACGGTGGTGGCGGTGGTGGCTAACGGTGATGGTGGTGATGGCCGTGTGGTTGTGATGGCAGTGGCCGGCGGAGGTTTTCCTGATGGTGGCGGCGGTGGTTTTCTGGAATGGGGCGGCCGGAGGTTTGATGGCAGTAGTGGTGATAGGGTTGGGCCAGCGATGTGTCGGTTACAGGAGGCCGGGATGGCGGCGGTGGCGGAGGTCGATGGTGAGTGGTGGTGGATGGTGTTGGTGGTCGGGCTGGAACAGGGAACGGTCGGGCTGAACTCCGGCAACGGCCGAGGAGATGGCCGGAGGGAGGATGTAGGCAGCAAGGGTGGCGGCTGTAGGAAAAATTTTAGGTTTGGGAATTTCTAGGTTAGAAAATTGTTAGGTAACATTGGGGAATGTGTGTGTGGGTTTGGGAAAGTGTACCTATTTATAGGGAAGTGGGAGAAAACCCTAAAAGTGTACATGTAATAGAAATTAGGAATAAATAGTGGAAACTAACATACTAACTACTAACTGCTAACATATTGCTAGTTAGTACATTAATTAGTACTAAATAAATACTAGTTATAAATTAATAATTAAATTACTAGTTAACACAAATTTAACAAGTGGCTAATTACAATTTAGCCAATATTTCTAAAGACATAAATAATACTAATTTATTCATGGATTATTTAAATATATATAGCAATCATTTATTTACTTAATAGTATATTTTGAAATTCCGAAATTAAATAACCATTTTCCATATAGAAAAATAATTAAAACTTATTGATTCAAGAAAAATGACAGGGAAATTCCAATAGGGCAAAATTGCTTAAAAAATTAGTAAACCAAAGCCAACAAGGACCGATAGCAATCACGGTCAAATTTGTTTTCCCAAAAATTAGAAATTGCACGCTCTTCGAGATTTAGAAAATTCGAAGTTTTGAAAAAAAATACGAAATAAAATAAATAATACAAATTTTCGAAAATATCCAAGAATTCAATTAACGGAGGTTACACCATGGGTGGGCTTGTTGGGGTTTGGGCTTAAGTCATGGGCCTATGGTTCAATTCACAAGTCATTAAATCACAAGTCATTGCATTAAACCATAAGTCATGACTTAATTTCACTAAACCTAATCCCCTCATTCTAAAACCAATCTCTAATGACTAAAATGGGTTAACTCAAGTTAGGCTAGGGTTACCATAGCTAGGGTTAGGTTCTAGGCTAGTCTACAAGTCTCAAACTAGTCACAGCCCAAACTAGGAATTTACCAATTCAATAAATTATCAAATAATTCAAATAAGTCAAATGACCATATTACCCCTAGGCTAAAAATGATAATTAGATCATCCTAATAACATGGCTAGGCTCTAGGGCAGACAGTCTCTACGGTTTCACTAGCTGCACACCAAATCACAAGTCATTATTTAAATAGTTTTAAAATAATTAAAAATCACCAAAAATCATATTATTATTTAAATATCATAATTAAATAAATTAAAATATAAAATTTCAAAATTACCCTCATTTTAGAAACTGGGTGTTACATTATGAACGGATCTGCCAGGTTCTTCTGACTCCGAACATCAATCACTGCAATTACACCTCTTTTGACAAGATCGTGTACTGCCCTGTGCTTCAACCGCACAGTCCTCTTCTTTCCGTTAAAGAGGTCATTTGATGCCACCGCCGCAGTTGCCTGGTTGTCACAGTATATCGGTATCGTCGATATCTAAGCCCCAACCACTGGAAGATCATACATGAGCTCCCGAAGCCATTCTGCTTCATCTGCTGCAGTTTCAAGTGCATAGAATTCAGATTCTATGAAGGAACGAGAGAGTATAGTCTGCTTCTTCGACTTCCACAATATAGCAGCTCCATCCAAGAAAAAGTCATATCTATCTGTGGATCTCTCGCTTTCCACCTCTGAACACCAGCTAGCATCACTGAAGCCTTCCACTACTGTCGGATACCCGTTGTAGTACAGTGCATATGTCTAAGTCTTCTTGAGATATCTCATCACCCGCTTCACAGCTTTCCAGTGCTCAACCCCTGGGTTTCTTGTGAACCGACACAGCATTCCCACGGCGAAAGCTATGTCAGGCCTTGTGACAGTAGTTGCGTACATCAAACTTCCGATAATGCTAGAATACTCCAGCTGCCTGACGCTTTCCCTCGAGTTTGGCTTCAGCTTCTGATCACACCTGTATGGCGTATCAATCCTTGGAAGATCCTTATACCCATAGCGTGTGAGCATCTTCTCAATGTAGTGAGATTGTGACAGCGCTACTCCAGTGTCTGTCCGGATGATCTTTATGCCCAAGATGACATCTGCATACCCTAAGTCTTTCATACTAAACTTGGTTGAAAGGAACCTTTTTGTCTCCGTGACACAGCCTATATCCGTCCCTAGGATTAGCATGTCGTCCACGTACAAACAAACGATGACTCCTCTTCCATCAGCGAACTTTGTGTAAACACATTTGTCCGTCTCGCTGACTCTGTAGCCGTTTGACCTAATAACTTTGTCAAACTTCTTATGCCACATCTTGGGAGCTTGCTTCAAACCATACAATAATTTTACCAACTTACAGACTTTGTCTTCAAGACCTTTGACGACAAATCCATCTGGCTGTTACATGTAAATCTCTTCGGTCAGCTCCCCATTCAGGAATACTGTCTTTACATCCATCTGATGTACCACCAACTTATGTATGGCTGCTAGAGAGATTAACATCCTGATGGTGGTCATCCGAGCTACTGGAGCGTACATGTCAAAGTAGTCTATCCCCTGTTTCTGAGAAAATCCCTTGGCTACCAGCCTGGCCTTGAACTTGTCAATAGTTCCATCTGCCTTCATCTTCTTCTTGAAGATTCATTTACATCCGATGGACTTTTCTCCTTCAGGTAGATCTACCAACACCCATGTGTTACTGGAGGTGAAAGAGTCAAACTCGTCATTCACTACCTCCTTCCAGAAGATAGCATCTCTGGTCTTCATCGCCTCATCATAGGTAAACGGATCTGCTTCCACATGATAGGTGACAAAGTCATCTCCGAAGTCTTTAGGTCTTCTCGCTCGCTTTGCTGATGGCTCTGCGAGTTCTGGTACAAGAGTTGTTTCATCAACAACAGCTTCTTCTTGGATTACAGACCCATATGAGATTTCAGTCTCATTTGCACCTACATTATTTTTTGGAATGTCCGAAAGAATAATGTTTTTGTCTTTTGCAAACTTGTCTTCAAAGTATTCAGTATCGCGAGATTCGATGATATGATTTGACTCAATATCAAGAAATCTCCGAGCATCACTCTTCTCGGCATATCCCAAGAAGATCGCCTTCGTAGTCCTTGTCTCCAGCTTCTGAATCTTCTGATCTAGGAGCTTCACATATGCCAGACACCCCCACACTCGAATAACATTCAAGTTTGGTCTGACTTTGAACCAGAGTTCATGAGGAGTTACGTCCGAAGTTGCATATGGCACTCTATTCAGAATAAAAGTGACCGTTAATGCAGCTTCTCCCCAGTAGTATTTTGGAAGACCTGCAGTAAGCAGCATTGAATTCATCATTTCTGTTAATGTTCGGTTCCTCCTCTTTGCTACTCCGTTGGATTGAGAAGAATATGGAGCAGTAGTCTCGCATATTATTCCATGTTCTTTGTAGAATGATGCAAAGTCATGAGACCTGTACTTTCTACCTCGATCACTTCTCAACCTCTTGAGTTATTGTCCAGTCTGCCGTTCAGCTTCGGCCCTGAACTCTCTGAACTTCTCGAAAGCTTCGTCTTTAGACTTGAGCAAGTAGACAAACGCATATTTTAAGAAGTCATCGATGAAGGTTATGAAATACTTTATCCCGGCCTTCGTGGAGAAATATTTGAAGTCACAGATATCGGAGTGTACTAACTCCATAAGATCTGTGCTTCGATTGACCCAATGAAAGGGTTTTCTTGTGATCTTCGTCTGAGCACATACTTCACACTTCTCCACCTTACCCCCACATTTGGAGATAAGTCCTAGACTAGACATTTTGTTAATTCTTTTACAATGAACATGTCCTAGTCTATTATGCCACAACTCAAGAGAATAATCAGAAAATGCAACTGTATTAATGTCATTAAACTGGTTGACAAGCTGAATTTTAAATATTCCTCCGGTTTGATAAGCCTTTCCGAAGTATGTTTCCTTCTTGGACATCACCATCTGACCAGCATTGATATCCATCCTCAAGCCTGCGTTACAGAGCAGGCTCCCAGAGATCAGGTTCTTGGCAATCATCGGAACATGCTTCACACCTTGAAGCGTCAGAGTGTTCCCAGAAGTGAGTTTCAGCTCCACAGTCCCAATCCCCAGAACTTCAGCTTGGGCCTGGTTCGCCATGACAACCTTCTCAGATATCGGCTGGTACATGACGAACCATTCCTTGCCAGAACAGACATGACAAGTCGCACCAGTGTCTATCCACCAGTCAGAGTCAACCCCCACAGTTGTGACCTGTGCGATCATAGCAACAATGTTAGAAACCAATGAAACCTTACTAGGCTCACCTTTCTCTGATTGTTTAGGCTTGGATCTGTATTCACTCTTGTAGTAGCCTTTCTTGCCACAATTGAAACAAGTCACTTGGGACTTGGACTTCTGTTGCTTGAATGAAGGACCCTTCACTTTTAGATTGGTGAAGTCCTTCTTCTTGTGATGAGAAGCTGCCTGCTTCCCTTTAGGATCTCTCGTCTGCACTAGATTGGCCTTAGCCAACTGTTTGGACAGAGTGTCCATCTTCTGTTGGGAACGCATCTCGTCCTCAACATGGATCTCTTGAAGTAGATCTCCCAAGTTAATGTCTAGCTTTCTTCTGAGCATCTTTACATAGAAGGTACTCCATCCAGCAGGAAGCTTTGAGACGATCCCTCCAACGACAAACTTGTCGGAAAGGGGCATCTCTTCGTCTTCCAGTTTCTGACGCAGCTTCAGAAATTCCTTCACCTGTGGCAACATGGACTTCTCGTCCTCAAAGAGCAATTTGTGATATTTTTTAACCACAAACATCTTGCTCATGTTCCTGTCTTCCTGTTTTTCCACAGACTCCCATATGTCTTTGGCAAATTCCTTCTTCGAGTAGGATTCTGCCAGGGAATCCTCTATAGCATTCAGGATGAGAAGCCTGCAGATGCTATTTTCCCTTCTCCATTTGGCCTAGAGTTTGGTAGCCGTATTGATTGCGGCAGTAGACCCAGTGTCTGGAACAGAAGGTTCTTCCTCCAACAGTACATGATCAACGTCTTTGAGTTGAAGAGTTATATAAACCTTCCTCTTCCAGACTTGATAATACTCTCCATCAAACTTTTCCAACTTGCAGTAGTCCGATTGGACGAGCGAAGCATTAATGTTTTCCATATACAAGGATCTTGCTTTGAGATTGTTAGTCCCGGGGCTTGATCAAAGATGAAAAATTGATGCAATCGAGATCTGAAAGTCATACAAAACTTTGCAGTGATCAAACTCAAGATCTACGATGATACAAAAAACCAAATAGCCAGATTACAATATAAAGGAGAGAAATAGAGAAGAGAAGATCTCTCGTTCTTCCTTGCAAACGTGTTGCAATTGGGACAGAATGAGTTACAATAATCTAGAGAAAGATGAGATGAAGAAAAGTTGCTGGGGTATCAAAACATCGTTGCTCAAAGCAAGAGATTCGCCCCACACGAATTGCTTCCAGGAACCAGCAAGTTGAAAAACTTGTGGAACGCTCGAAGTCACCTCTGTTCTGACTCCTCGAATGGACTTGCAATGGCGACAGCAGCTTCCTCTCTCTCTCTCTCTTTTCTGACTTATAAAATTTGTAGTTTTACACAAAGGAGGCCAGAAGAGAGTATATATAGAGAGATGGTGGAAACCCTAGCCGCCTCTTCAGTTATAGAAAGATTGAATCAAATCCCACAAAGATAGCAACGAAATTAATTCAAATCTTATGGAAAGATTGAATCAAATCCCACAAAGATAGCAACAAAATTAATTCAAATCCCACAAAGATAGCAACAAAATTAATTCAAATCTTATAGAAAGATTGAATCAAATTTCACAAAAAGTGGATCTGAATTAATCGCATTGAATCAGTCTTTCCATAACTGACTTGTAGTCTGCACAGTCAGCGGAGCCCTCCATGCGACAGCAGCAGCAGCAGCCTGGTCGCATGGCCTCATGGCCGCATGTACCGCATGGACCGTATAGACCGCATGAGCTGCATGGACCGCATGAGCCGCATGAGCCGCATGAGACCGCATATGGCCGCATATGAGCCGCATGCCGCATAAGACCGCATGGCCGCATATGAGCCGCATTAAGTACAAAGTGCGCCAACAAAATGCCATATTACGCCTCATGAGCCCATGAGCCCGAGCCCGAGCCCGAGTCCGAGTCCGAGTCGCTAAGCCCCTTTGGGGCTTAGCTCCAAATAGAATTAATCCAAGAGAATGACAAAAGCATTAATGCTTAATCCTTGGAGCCTTATTCTTACCTCCTAGTAAAATTACCTACATGGTTCCCTCCTTAGGGTCACCACCTCATGTGCATCTCTCAACAACACAACCAAGTATATATGTTAAGATAACTCATGGTGCATTTACGATGTGGGACTAAACTTTTACAAGGCATGTTGAGAGCAAGCTCTCTCCATGTAAAAAAAGCACCAACATAAATGACCTCATGATTTACGTAAGAATTAATATAACGTTAATCAAGATCAAACCATAACCATTAATCAATATCAATCCATAACTTGTGCATATTCTTTAATTGCACTTTGCAGCTGCATTTCCACCAAAATAGTTGATCTACATAATACTATTTGATCAAATAGCCAAGTTTTAGACAGTTTTGTTAACAATCAAAAACATAGGTCAAAGTAAAACAGCTTCACCAAATAGTTGATCTACATAACACTATTTGATCAAATAGCCAAGTTTTAGACAGTTTTGTTAACAATCAAAAACATAGGTGAAAGTAAAACAGCTTCAGCTTCATTCCCATCTGAGTTTGCAGCAAGCAATTAAAGGCACCAACTCCTCTTAAACTCTCACCCACCTACAATTAGGACAACATCAAGCTAGTTTAGTAGTATATCCGAGTTATCAACTGCGATCTCGTTATATCCTGGAGAAATCATAAAAAACATATCTAGATAATCTCCTTGATCTCTCAAAATGAAAATATAACTTGAACCAAAGAAATCATAAAATTTATCACGTATTTCCTTCTTGGGATATATCATTGCTGGTGGCTTAAAGGTTGATCACAAATAGCTAAATTATAACTTGATACTCTCAACTATTTAAATTGTTCAACTTGATAAGGCACCAACTTAATACTTAGGGATGGAAACGGGACAGGTAGGGGCCGGGGACCATAGCCCCCATCCCCATCCCTGAGTACTGTTTGAATTTCCATCCCCGTCCCCGTTTTCTGTTGGGTTCAATTTTTTATCTCCATCCCCGTCCCCGTTAAACAATATCCTCCCCGTCCCGTTGACACTTTCGAGGCCGAATTTTCTCTTGTCCGTCTCTTGTCCGGTTAACAATTTTTTATATACATTATAAGCTTAAAAAGATTATTTTCATTCAAAAACAATTACAAGACATGTTAATAAAACATGATTTTTATTAAAAAAAATACTACTAGATATAGATCATGAACCCAGCATACCAATGGGTTGCACATGTAGGTATAAGTAATTGAGGTCGAAGATTTACCGGGGCGGGGAGTACTATACCCATATCCGTCCCCGAATCTGATTGGAGAAATTTTTTAATTCCCATTCCCGCCTCCATTTTCGTTTTTAAATCCCCAAATCCGTCCCCGTGGGGGAAAAAACCCGGGTCCCCGTTGGATTCGAAGAAAATTGTCATCCCTATTAATACTCTATACCCTAACAGAGTTAACCTAAATAAAAATGACCAAATTATCCTCTTCTACCCCCTTCTCTCTGGTAGCCCCTTCCTCTCTTTTTCCGACACCGCGACGGGGAGTGCGGCGAGGGCGGGGAGCGCACGACGCGATGGGGAGGGCAGAAGGTGCACAGCAGCAACGAGCAGTGGCAACCGCGATGGGGAGCATGCGAGCGGAGGGCGCACGGCGAGGTCGTGAAGTGGGGGTGCGCGATGAGGGCGAGAGGTGGGGCACGCGACGAGGTTACGGGGGTCACAGAGGGGGTGGGGCGGCGAGGCCGATAGGGGGGCACAAAGGGTGGCAACGCGACGTAGTACGGGGGTGTGGGCACTGCTGATGTTGGACAGGGGGAAGAGGGGGAGGGATGCAACTCAGCGGGCTAAAGCCAAGCCCGGTCGGATAAATCCGCTAACGTGTTGGGTTAGGGTTGAAGATACTTGGGCTCGGGTGAAAATATTGAACTCGACCAAAAATTGGGTTGGGCTCGGGTTCATGTGTCGGTTTACCAAATAACCCAAAATCTAACACATGCACACACACACAGTGACACACACAATATCATACGTTTTCAATAAAATATTTAAATCCTAATTTTTTTTCCACGCAAAATATTTAACTCCTTACCCTAAATCATATTTTAGTTTGTATTTTGTAATAATTGAGACATAATTGCTATTTTATTATATGCTTAATATTATTTTTTATAATTATTTCAAATATCATATTAAAGCTCGATAAAGCCGATGGATCCGACCCAGCCCTAGGAACTTGGGTACATTTTTGTTCCTCTGGACTCGGCCTTGGACTTCATATGTTGAACCCGGTCCCGAGGTTGGTTTGAGCTCGGGCTAGGCTCATGATTCATAAGATTGGGCTTGGGTTGAGCTCAAACCCGACCTAACATGTCCGAGTTGCACCCCTAGCTGGAGGAAGGAGGGGGTGAGAAGGGGCAGCTTTGGGTATGGGTGGGGGTAGTTTATTATTATTATTTTTTAACGAAGATGTAACTGTGGAGTGACGGTGGATACCAAGTTTAAAATATTAGTTAAGTGAGGGTATTTAGTTGATACCTATCAAAGTTGAGAGTATCAAGTTTAAAAACTGAAATAGTTGAGGGTATCAAGTTGTAATTTTGCCTATTTTTTTATTAATCATCCTCTCTTCAAAACCTCAAATCAAAGAAAAGTTATTAAACACATCCCACTTAACTCTTTCTCTCTCAAATCCAACTAAGATCATAAGTATTAGCTGTGCCACACTTAATTATTTTTATTTATTTTCTTCCCTCAATCCAACAGACTATAAGGGTTTGCTCGGATTGAAGGTTAAGAGAGCTAAGTGAGAAAAAAGTTACATGAGGGGAAAATAAAACCATGCTTGGTTTGAGGGTGGGGGTTTAGGAGGGAGTGTTATAGAGGGTTAAATGATGATTTATTTTACACTCTTTTTTCCATTTTTTAACCCCCCCAAATCAGAGGGTTAACGAGGGAGATCGAGGACTTTTGTTTAAAAAGTCATAAATACCCCTTATTTATTCTATAAAATGTTATATATTATTTTCTCCATTTTTTTGTTTTCAATATGTTGCTCCGTAGCTTCCTAGTTTATGAAAATATTTTGACAAGTTCTAATTAAAATTTCAATCAATTTTAATTTTATAACATACGTAATAAGATTATTTTGGTAACTATCATATTTTTATTAGTCTTTCTCTCACTCAAAACCTCCAATCCAAATAAGAGTTATTAAACACCCTCATTTAACTCTCCCTCCAATCAAAACAAGGTCCCATGTATTAACTCTACTCCCCTAATTTAACCCCACTTAACTCTGCTTATATTTTTCCCTCAATCCAAGCAGACCCTAAGCCCTTGTTTGGTTCACGAAAATAAAAGGAAATCAATTCCTTATTCATTTTCTTTCATTTAGAAAATTGTAATTCTCATTAAAAAAAATTGATGTTTAGAAAGACCAAGAAAATTGGGAGATAAAGTGAATCCCTAGGTAGGTGGGAGGAACCACTTTTTCTCCAATTTTTTTCCCCTTGGGAATCAGTTTAGTTTTCCAAAAAAAAATTTACCATCTAAATATAGGAATGAAATTACTTTTTTTTCTAATGCTACGATTCCGTGAACCAAACATGACCTAAATGATACCAGTATAGGCTAGGGCTGCAAATCAACCAAGAGTTTGTGTTACCACCATGTTTTGAAAATATGTGTGTGATTGTATTTTTGTATTTTGAGGATCTTAAATTTGGGTATTCTTAAAATTTGCTTGTTATTTTCTTGAATGTGGATTTTTCCCATTATTATTAGTATTGTTATTATTACTATTTCAACTTACTCCTACAACTACCCCTTTTCTCTCTCCACTCTTTCTCATACAGTACACCCCTCCCTACCTAACTCCCCTCTCTTCTCCTCACAGCACCCCCCTACCTTTCTCTCTCTTCCTCTCCCTCTACTGGAGACTAGCTCCCCTCTCACTCTTCCGCTCAACTCTCTCTCTCTCTCTTCCTGTAACTCCCTGAATCATTTTTTGGTGAAATTTTGAGATTTTTCTAATTTAATATTGTTTTCTTATAAAAAAACCTAATCTCGATTGAATAGTTGATTAATATAAATTTTTACTGTTAATGAATTTTCTTTATTTGGAAAATATTTTGGTACTATTTTTGAAGAAGAAGATATTATGTTTCATTTGGACATAGTAGCAATAGTCTTGTCTAGTAATCTGTTGCATCTTGTTAGTCAATTGATTTCGTTCTCGGATTAATCTTATTTTCTAAAAGAACCCTGATTTTTCCTTTATTAAGTGATTAGTATTATATTTTGAAGAAAAATTCCAATTGAATACTATTTTAAAGTTATGTCTTCTTAACTGTTAGATTTTTGTTGAATTAAGAGAAGTGAATATTAGTTGATTTACTAATTTAGTAATTATGTAATTAGTAATTAATGAAATCTGTTTAATAAATATTTGAATATCAGTTAGAAGAAAGTGTAACTTTTGATTAGTTAAACTTTTAGCTAATTGGTTGTAGTAACTGAATCTGTTAAACAAGTTGTACTAATGCCATCAGATCTGCATTTAATTACCACACTGCCACTACCACTATTTTGACATGGAGAAACCTCCAGATCTACACTAATTCACCACTTTGCCACTGTCCTAATTTAGGAAACACCCCCAGATCTACTTTTATTTATAGCTATGCCACTAACATATTTTATTATAAAAACTGTCCCATCACTGACACATGTCAGAGCACAGTCCACATCTCTTTCTACTCTCTCTCTACATATTCTCTCTCTCCTTCACTGTTTTGCTCCTGGTCGAGCACCACCGCGATCTTGCAGGGATCCGCCACTACTCCGGTCATGACTCCGCCACCACAGAAGCTAAGATCGGCCACTAGAGTTCTCTCCACCACCATAACCGGCCATCACAAGATTGGAGTTTACCGCACCAGTGCCTCACCTGGACCGGACGGGTTGCTTCGTTCACCGGAGGCCACATCATTTCGCTGACAGCCGTCGGACCGTCGTCGCCCAGATCTAGTTCGGCATCGTCGTCATCATTGTTGCATCAGAGCCGAACAAGACTGATCCTCGACTACTGTGCCGCCTTGGAGGTTACGCCGACGCTTCGATTCCTGTATCGACGCCTCGAGAGTTGTGCTGCCCTTTCAAGCATCATGCAGCCATCTCGAAGACTGTGTGCCCTTCGTAGCTCATGTCTCCCCTTCAGATCTTGAGGAGCCATCTCCTCGTAGCTTGTGCCACTGTCGCAGCTCGGAGTGCCGTCGAGGAGTCGCCATCTGGAGTTGCAGACGACCGTCGTCGAGGCCTTATCGCCAGGAGCCATCTCCGACTCTCCAAGGCGCTGGAGAGCTGTTGTCCCGACTGAAACCACCAGATCTGCCAGGATTGACGTCTAGCCGTCGTGATTCATCGCCGCCAAGGTAAACTCCTCATCGATCCACTCGTTCCCCTTCTTCTTGTTGCTAGGATTCTAGATCTAGGGTTTCTTGAGTCTGGTAGAAGATGATAGTTGGGAGCTAGGGATTCTGGGGTATGGTGAGGATGGTTGATGGTCCGGCTAGGGTTTCTTCTTACGGGTTCACAGGAGAAGAAGGATGAAGAAGTGAAGAGATCCATCTTAGAGTTGGGGTTCGGTTTCTTCTTGCGGCTGGAAGAAGTGAGAAATGGGAGGAAAAAGAAGAGTAAGGATTAATATTATGGTTTTGATGTAAACTGTGGGCCGGGTCTGGGAAGATGAATCATGGGCTGAATCGGATTTTATGGGCTGATATGCATTTAGCCTTTTGAATAGAATTGTGAATTTACAACAGTTAGTGTTAGCAGAACTCTAACCAATGGGCTGTGTTGGTTTGGAACTAATAGAAATTATCCGCAAGAGAGCTTTTAGCCATGGGTTGGTCTTTAGTTAGTTTGTAATAATATTAATGTAGTATGGGCTGAGAACTGGGCTGGGTCTAAGGCTTGTTGGCTGAGGAGGAAAATAATAGAGAGAGATTTGTACCTTGTATTAGAGATGTTAGGTTTTGTGACATTGAGCATAAGCTGGGTTGATTCGTATGGGGAGAGTGTTAGAGAGAGCCAATTATAGCTGTAAAATTTTGTATGTACAGAGTTGTACATACTATTTTGATTTTAGAAGCATTAATTAAATAATGTTAAGTTATAGTATATTACAAGTTTTGACTACTATTTGTAATGTGTTAATAAGAAATATTGTTTCATTAATATTGGGTTTGGCTTGAAACCTACAGTCCAATTTTAGGGCTGAGTTTGGAGCCAATAATAGTTATTTAATTTAGTATATTTGTATATCAAATTTGTATAAGATTTAGTTTCTAAAAGTATTATTTAAAAACCTTTAGAACTTTTAGTTCAATATTTTTGTAGTATGATATAAATAACATTTGCTAAAAAGTTGTGGCTTAATTTAATATACATCATTTGGTTCTATGGCCTTTGTACCTAAAGGGTGTGTATATATATAAGTTTTCAAAAATAAAATATATCTATACATAATGAGGGTCTTTGCCCTTCTTTGGAAATAAAATGTCTATTAGAAGTATTTCTAATAAAGGCTTCTATTTTGAATTTTATATAGTATTCCTTATAAGTTTCAAAAATGAGATCATAGACTGTCCTAAAATGTTGGTTTATTAAACTAAGATATTTTCAAGTCCTAGTATTATAATATCTTTTTGACTAAAACTATTTTAAAATCATTAAATTCTATCATAGCTATTTAAATGAATATGTTTGATTAGTTAATGCCTTGATTTCAACCCTAACAAATTGTACCAAATACCAGGTGACATTTTCATCCATGCAGTACTACTCTCGTGCTTCCAAAGCGAGGCAAGTACACCGACTCGATCTTTTACTTTATCTTTCTGTCTTACATTCATGTGACATGTTCTCATATCGGACACGTGATACACACGATTGCATCATCCTTGTTCGTCATTACATTGTGAGTCATTGTTTATTGCGGGGATTGAAGAAATATTAACTTTCGTATGACCACACCCAACCTAGGTATTGTGAATAGCGTAGTCGTATACCTCACGTACGATTAAGCCACACCTTGTAGAATTGTGAATTGATTGATTGTGGATTGTGGTCCTTAAGCCGGTCACACATTAGGTTAATATTTTAAAAAGGTCACACTTACATTGATTGTCGTGTTCATTGTCTTGTTCATTGATTGTTGTGTTTATTGTCTTTGCATATTGATTGTCGTGTCCATTATCTTCAGTTTTGTATTCTATTTCTGGTACCATAGTTTCATTTTCATCTATCGTATTCTGGTTTCACCTTGTATTTTGTATTACAGATTACATTGTATATTGTTCTTGTCGAGATTGTGCTTTCCTCTTTTCCTGATAGGATACGTTACAGGTGAGCTTGAGGCCATATGGAGCATGGTGATATTATTGGATATTGCAGGATTTATTTCATTTTATTTTTTAGATATTGTACTTTGTATTTAGATGTATCATTGTATATTTTATTTTACCGGATCTGTCTTCGGATAACATTGTAAAAGACTGGGATGATTTTGGTGATCTTGTATGGGATGTTTCTATAGATGCTGTGTTGATTATTTTACCCTGTACCTTGGAGTTTTTATTAGTATTGTACAGCTTACTTTATCGTGTCCAACGATGAAGGCCGGGCGTGTCCGACTCTGTTTGTCATTGATCATCGTAGAACAGAACAATTTTATAGGAGGACTGAACTTGACTCATAATTACAAACTCGTTTGTACAAAAGAGAGCCTAGGAACAAAACCTAGGAAAAGCAATCTAAGTACAATTGTTTAGTTTTGATTCTGGAGGGTGACGGTAGAGGCTCAGGAAAGTGCTATCAACTCTGCCTTACTCCTTGGACGATCGAACGCAACCTCGGCTCCGGTAAAGAAATGCTCTCTGAAGACACGAAGGGAAGAGTCTGCTTCTGAGCTTTGTGTGCTTTTCTATGTGTCTGTGTGTGTGTGTGTGTGTGTGTGTGTGTGTGTGTGTGTGTGTGTGTGTGTCTACAAGGGAACAGCACCTTGCTATTTATAGGAATTCATGAGTAATAGGATGTACAGCCATATGGCAAATTTCGGGCCACTTCCTTGTAACTGTGCCTCGAGACTCGATTTATAGTGGACAGCTGGGGGTTGGATGAGATTGATCATGATATGTTTGTTGCAGTAAATCTGAACTGTCAAGACTTGGTCAATCTCTGCCACGTGTCTCAACTACTATTCTGTGGCGAGCCGCATGAAGGATGTATCCTGGCTGAGCCGCATAGGACTGTCTCATAATCGAGCCGTATGAAGAATGTTTCATGACCGAGCCGCACGAAGGACGTCTCATAACCGAGCCGTATGAAGAATGTCTCATGATTGAGCTGTATGAAGGACGTCTCATAATCGAGCCGTATGAAGGACGTCTCATAATCGAGCCGTGTCACTCTCCGATCCAGATATACGTAATCTTCATGAATTTTGTAGACGGTACCTGTATTTGGCATGTGCATAAATTTTGTCTATTATTTATTAATGATGGCATGTAGCCTTTTTAGCCTTGTCATTAGTGGAAGTGGATAGAGATTAGTGGTTAGGGATTAGGGTTTTCTTAGACCAACCCAACCCCTATATAATAACTCTTCCTCACTCTCTCTCTCTCCTCATTTACTCCTTCATTCAATTCCTCAACCACCAACCCACTTAGGCAAGTACAACTTGCTCAAAGAGGAGATTTGTGATCTTTTGATATTTCTTTGATTTTTATTGTTCCATTTTGTTCTTCTTAACATCCTCAACAAGTTTAGTACTTAGTATTTTCGGTTTGGATGGACGGATTCTAGTAGATCTAAGCTTGTTGCAGTTTCAGATTTTATGGATTTTGATCTATTTAATCTTGTTATTTTCGAGTTTTGATGGTTCTATGTTGAAGAGAATTTTGTTCTACCCCATTTTGACCTATAGAAGTTCGATTTTGGACTCTGGATGAAAGATTCATGGAGCTTGGGAGCCATGGCTTGAAGGGTTCTTCTTCCTGGAAAATGGAGAAGAAGAACAGTTCACAGCCGCATGAACTTAGCCGTATAGCCTACATGCGACAAGTTCCCTTCCTGGCCGTATAAGCCTGGCGGCATTACCTGGCCGCATGGACTATGCTGCAGGGACCTAACTTCCCAGCCGCATAAAGATTTGATTCTCAGCCGCATGAGCTAGTTCCATTCTCTGGCCGCATAAGATCCAATTGCTTACCCGAGCCACATGTGCCCTGCTTACCCGAGCTGCATGCGCCCTGCTTACCCGAGCCGTATGTGCCCTGCTTACCCGAGCCGCATGCGTCCTGCTTACCCGAGCCGCATGTGTCCTGCTTATCCGAGCCGCATGGACTTTTCCCCTTACTACCGCTGGTGCAGCTCCTCCCTCAGCCGCATAGGCTACTCCATACCCCGACCGCATAAGCTACTTCTGTGAGCCGTATGCGTCCCCTCTTCGCCCTGGCCGCATGCGGTCTGTCTTAAGCAATCTGGCCGCATGAGCCTGGGTGGAGTGCTGCTAGTCACTTGGATTTCCCTGGCCGCATACAGTCTTGAGAGCTGCATGTTTTGCCACATGACTCTTGGCCGTATGATGTGTTCGGTCCTCATTCTATCTGACTTCCTATGCGAGTGCTGGATAACCTATGTGAGCACTGCGGTGCTATCCTATGTGCTAAGTGTTCCTACGTGATACCTGCCAGTACCTCCAAGAGTCCAGTGTTTACATAATGAAGTATCAGGTAACATGACGTGGTACATGTTGAGTGCTGCATTACACCAAGAAGGGGGCACATACGTACGACTTCCTGAGCCAGTATGGATCCCTCCTTGGGGTACTCGTACAATGTACGACATCTAGGGGAGTAAGCTTGTGACCACGACATGTGAACTCCAAGGATAACCTAGGGATTAACTAGGCAACTAACTTGGTAGATGCATTGGGAGGGAAGAATCTCGAGATCGTGCCATACTAGCCACCCCAGGTCCCGTCCTGACGTGCCGGGTTGGCCGCCACGGATATGGTTTCATTCGCCTATAGCGAATAGCTATATCCGACTCCTACGAGCTATGTGTTAAATGTCTTAGCGCGGTAGCCCTTCGGGGGACTGGTGCATCATCAAAGTGTTATAAGTCTTATGGTTTGGCTAGCCCTGCTGGGTTGACACGATCTGAGGATTCCTTTTAATCAGAATAACGGGGATAACTCCGCCAAATGTAGAAAGCTGTAGGAATGAGTGGCCGATTGAAAATGACTTGTTTGTGCCTGGTAACTTCCGGTTAGTAGCCAAGGGGCATGGACTGTCATGGTGCGTAGTCCAACCCATGTCCTTGTTTGGTTGTTGGGTTGGGCTATCGTGCTAGGACAGGCTATGGACCAAGGTTACGACCGGAAGCCTTTATTATTCTTATTATTTTCTGATTGGGTTTTATCTCACTCTTTTGTGCTCCCTTGTGGTACTTGCTATTCGGGGCTGACCCTGCTGGTTTTATTTGGCCAGATCTCGTAGCAGAGCCTGAGGATCCGACCTTCCTCTCTGACATCAATGGTGCATACTAGGAGCATGGCTGGCGGAGGACTCGAGTGGGTTTTCTTCTCTACCACTCTAGTATCTTTACTTATGTACTGGCGTTTAGCCACCGGCACTTGTTTAGCCGACTAATCTGGATATTTTGGTCTTTGCATAATTTGTAATTAAATCAGACTGCAGCTGAATACAATTATGTACCTATGACTCTCTGGACCAGCTAACTTATAAAGCTGGATCCCCATGATCATTCTGATGAAGCGTCGGGGACGCCTTACTGCCTTATCTTATATGTTCATTACTTGATGCTTTCCTTGCTTGAATGATTGAGGCATAGTAGCTCTGTGAGACCATAGGAGACTTGAATGTAGCATGCACCCCCTAGTCTCTTGACAGCCGCGATCGCCATATGACGTTTATATACCTCACATGGAGTAGCTGGCCTAGTCCGCCCCCATATTCCGGTACTGGGGCGTGACAAGCCGCATGAAGGACGTCTCATAACCGAGCCGCATGAAGAATATCTCATGACCGAGCCGCATGAAGGACGTCTCATAATCGAGCCGCATGAAGGACGTCTCATGACCGAGCCGCATGAAGGACGTCTCATAATCGAGCCGTATGAGAAGTGTCTCATGACTGAGCCGCATAAGGAGTGTCTCATAGGCGATCCGCATGAAGAGTTTCCTTTGGCTCGTAAACTGTGTCGGATATCATGATGATTTTCTCGTCTTTTTAGGAACACGTCATGTCTTATCTTTATGTCAGAGCTGTCATCTTTGTCAGAGCTGTCACCTTTGTGTCAGAGTAATTATGGCCAGCTACATAAGGAGGCATTTATTGCTTTAGGCTGATCTCGTATCGCATAAGCTCTCTATTGTTTTTGGGCCGCATGAAGCTTTCTGGGTTTTTGAGCTGCATGAAGACTTCTGGGTTTTGAGCCGCATGAGGCTCCATATTGATTTCGAGCCGCATAGAAAGTCCCCTTCTTTTCCATACTTCTACAAGACCCCCTTCAAAGTTTTTAAATTATAAATTTGAAATACTTTGAATAAGAAGCATGGGTATGTCCTAGGAAGCGTTGAGACCGCATAGGCTCTTCATGCCGCATAGGCTTCTCTGACCGCATACTGGTTTCGTGCCACGTGGGCATCCCATTACTTCGGCATTAATTGTTTTAGATTTGCTTTGATTATTTGGAGCCATTTTTTTGGATAGAATCCCAAGAGTCGCCTTTATCCTTCGGCCAGCACAAAATCCGAAGCGGCGTCTATCGATCCACGAACCTTTATCGGCCTATAAATATGAAAAGTTTGAGAAGAGAGGTTCCTTCTTTCTTTCTTCAAACTTTTCATTGCCCTAGCCGCCGTTTCTACTCTTCTCTCGATCAACTATGGCTTCCAAAGCTTCTTCCAGCGCTGCAGGGTAAAGGGCTTGCTTCCTCGTCGAATACGGCAAGCTCGATCCACCCCGACGTTCATCCTCCTATTAGTGGTAAGAGCGATGGGAAGAAACTGCATTAATCTAAACCCTAAATACAATGGCTATGTCGCATGTTTTATGCGCGGGCCCTTCTCTGTTATGCTTCGACATAGTTGATGCTCTTTTCGTCTTCACTGAACTGTTCAAGTTCTGTGTGATGAATCTGCATGAGCTGTGTCGTAGGAGCCGCATGAATGCCTCATGACTGAGCCACATAGGGTATGTTTCATGTCTGAGCCGTATGAGAGATGTCTCATGACTGAGCCGCATGAGAGATGTCTCATGACCGAGACGCATGAGAGATGCTTCATGACCGAGCCGCATGAGATGTGCTTCATGACTGAGCCGCATGAGAGACGTCTCATGACCGAGCCACATGAGGTATGCTTCACGACCGATCCGTACGAGAGATGCTTCATGACCGAGCCGCATGAGAGATGTCTCATGATCGCATAAGCACCTTATGGATGGGCCACATGAACGCCCACCTAACAGAGCCGCATGAGCTCGGAAAGCATTGAGTAGTTTTCTCTGGCAATCTTCTGACTTCTTTTCTTTTTTTCTTTTCAGTGAAGCTGTCGATCAATCCCTCAGGGGAGCTCTTGGTAGGTCAAGCTCAATCTGTCTTGGGTGTGAGGTTCGACCAGGTGGTCGAATATGTGACAGCCCAATTTACTAAAAATCAATCTGAGGACAGGCTGAGGGACATCAGAAACCAATTATTCTTCTATCTCTTGGGCATGATGAACTCGAGGAAATTAGGGGGCACGCATCCGAAACCCGCGTTCTTCTTTGGGGATGCCTTAACTGTAAAGAACTCCAGCGTTCTAGATTTATCTGAAAGTTAGAGTTTTTCTTCCAACGGGATGGCGATTCATATTCCTCAGATGGAGCGTCATTTCCCGCTGTCCTGGTTTAATATGCTGCCAATTGACAGAAAAATGGTGGACTCCCTAACTCTAAGCCAGCAGGGGATCTTCGTGGGTGATATTCATTATAACAAAACATCGAGGTCGATAGTCGCGAGCAAGATACCGGTCAGCCGCTCTGTGATGGGGTTGGCCCCGGACAGTTTCATAAACGTACAGGGTCCCAACTTTAGGTTATCCCAAGTTGATACTTTTATGAACCAGATTGCTCAAAAGGGGTCCTACCCTACTGGTCGGCTGTCACTACTGAACTGGATGAACCCCACCCCTCCATGGATCAATTTGACATTATGGATCTTACGGATATATAAGGAACTCCTGTGCGAGATTAGTCTTTATCATGCCATACGGGGCATTTGTTATGGTCTGTCCATAAACAAGAAGCTGTTCATGGCTCTTCTCGAGATGTACAACCGTCGCACGGGAACCTTTTTCACACCTAGAGAGGAAATGGGACTCGTTCTTCATGAGATGCATGAAGTCTCCAAGCTACCCTAGGGAGATGAAGTTTTTGAGGCGTATACCCCTACAAATGAAGAATTTGAGGAATTGGAGCGGCGGTTTCAGGGTTTTGTGGCTATTTATCGAAAATTGCTATGTCACCATAGCACGTGCCAACAAATATCGAAGAAGAAGAATGATAGCTCAGAAGGGAACCTTCCTCACACGAAGACCTGGCTCAGCTACCTGTTTGAACTAGGTGCCTCAGGCCGGGTTTCCCCTCGTAGTCTTCGAACTCGGGAGGAGGTGCAAAATCAGGTGTTGAATGCCAATAGGGTTAAAACTGCTGGTAATAGATTCGGGAGCCAATCTGACGCCTTTAGTTAATTTTATCAAGATACCTAGAGGATGTCTGATAAGGCCCTCCTGGTGGGATTTCTGATGCTGTGGCTGCGAAATTGTGTAGTTTCGGAGAGACTGGTGCTATTGAGAGAATCAGCCGTAACCTGATCCTTTCCACTGTAAAGCTAGTCTTTGGAGGTCGGCTGGCTCTACTCCCCGCCATGGTATGCAGCATATATCATGGCCTCCGTACTTTCTCGTCCAAAGTCATTGCTCGCGATACGGTGAAGGATTTTGAACGAATCGAGCTGCCCTATCATTATCTGATTGGGTGGCTGTTAATACATTGCCCGTCTTTGATGAGGCCTAGCCCAGAGAACAATGTGACCGCTGATGATGCTTTCATCTACCAGTACCGCCGTATGCCCTGGGAGTACACTACCATGCCAGCCTGTCGGATGGCGCTGGCGCGAGTGGACAGATATTCCTTCTTTGTGTTTGTTCCTCATTTTACTGACGAAGAAGTAAGAGACGTACATCTTGATGGTGCTGCTTCTCCCCATTTCTTGTCAGAGAAGATCCTCCTCTGGTTGCAGAACATCCGCCCTGCACATCTGGTGTATCGTAATCGTAACTTCATTTTTTTGGAGCCTTACTTATCCAGTCGATTCTCTCAATAATTTGGGTATAGTTAAATGTTCTTGACAATCCCAGCTCCTGTCTGGGCTTCGAGGGTAGTGTTCTAGACGGCATCCAGGCTTGGCATTATTATAGCACGGTTCATACCCGTGCCAGCTTCTTCGTACCCGATGCTAGAGAGTCGGCGCATATTTTATACATGGCGGCCCTGTACCATGTTATGGTAAATAAGGCCCCTAGTAGTTTTCACCCAAGTACCAGCTTCATTACTGGTACTGGTTTAGAGGAGAAGCCCAGAGAGTCCCAGACGAGGACCAAGAAGGGAAAGACAGTTGAAGTGTCTGACTCGGAGTCTATCAACGTGGACGAGGAGGATGACCCTGATAACCTGCTTTCTCCTGTAGACGATTTGGTGGCAGATCTTCCCCCTACTGTGCCTAGTCCTTTACGTAAACGAAGCAGACGTGAGTCCTCTGTCGACGGCATAACTTACTCCCAAAAATGGGTCACGGTCAGCGCCCGCAAGCCGAGTACTAGGGAGAGAAGTGATGACGTCGAAGCTGTTTCAGAGGTGAATCGAGTTACGACCACCCTTTTTTAGTTCTTCTTTTCTGAAACATAATCTGATCATCATTTTTTTCTTTGTAGGCGTCAGGAGAAGTGAACTCCCCAGAGCCGGCTACCGCCTCTGAGGTTGACCCTGTTGCAGCCCCCTTAATTGATGCCATTGACTGTCGAGCTTTCTTCCACCACGGTCGTCCCGACGACGGCTGAGATTCCTTCTGCTGCTGACATCTCAACCAGGGACGATGTGGGCTTTACTGAACTAGTCCCTGAGGTTGCTGAACCTTAGCTGGTTGATACCGACCCAGTTGTATCCTCTTTCGGGGCGGCTGGGGCAGAGGAAGCAACTGCGAGTGGCTCAGGTGTCGCCATTGAAGGGGATATGGCGGTCGTGAGTGAGCCTCAGCGACCCTCCCCTGGTAAGCTATGTCATGTCTTGACTAGTGAGGAGGTTCATTTGCTCTATCTTCATATCCTTCGGGTTAAGTTGATCGATGGTTGTTCTGGACATACAGGTCCTACTCCTTCACTGTCGACAACGGACATCCTCACGAAAGAAGTTACCAGAGGGATCTAGTGGAAGGAAGTACGCCTCTTCCTCCTCCAACTCATATCGAGGGACCTCTTGCCGGGTCGAGTTCAGGAGGACAAGTAGTGGGACTGACGGGGCGGGAAGAAATGGTCCATGCACCCTCCTCGGTTAATGTGGCTTTATCACCGGAGGTTGATCTTTCTGTACTGCCAAGTCTTCGAATCCTTCAGGCTGCGGAGGAGGAGATGACTGCTATTCAGGCGTCTTATCGCTCGGAACTTGCATCCCTAGTAATAGGGGCATCAAGTTCTGGTACATCTTCACAACCATCTTCAACTCTCTCGGCTACTCTTCCTTTAACACCGTCCTCATCGGAAGTTCTGGACGAATCATCGAAGGACGTGATTGATAGTTTTTACCACCATTTGAAAGGAGAGGTTGAAGCTGCCCTGGAAAGAGGGACATCTTTTGTACTGGCTCATCAATGTGCCCGCGGTCAAATTGAACTTCTCAGAACACTCCCTGGTGGGGCAGGGATGGTCGACCTCTTGGAGCCCAAATTAGTAGAAGCTGATAAGCTCGTGGCTCAGCTTTAAGGGCTGCGGTAACTTGATATGTCTTTGGCAATAGATCAGGAGCGTGCCTTCCTTATAACAGCCATGGAAAGGGTAACGACGGTACCGAATATGTCCAAGCCCGCTCTAGTGAAGGACCTTCAAGATCTGTCTCTGAAGTATGATCAACTAAGCCATAGAGGAGAGGACAGTTTGGCTCGGAAAGAGGCCGCATCTCGTATGATAGCTAATACCAACGAGCAGATCCTCCAACTTCAGATAAAATTGGCTTCTTTAGAATATGAGCTCCAGGCCTCCCGTAAAGATAAGGAGTTAATTTGCCGGAAGACCGACCAGGTCACCCGAACCTCTGCTGCTCTGGAGTCTGCACTGAAGAAACTTGAAGACCGTTGGCAGGCTCATGTGCATCTAGAGAATGCAGAAAAGTTGACTCAAGAGGTCGAGCGCCGAGCCACACTGAGGATTGAGCGGTCGACAGCCAAGCTAAAGGACCGGCACAGAGAACTGTGTATCGCGGAACCATAATTAGATTTTTCTCTCTTTTATTATTATGTCCCTCCATTTCTTTTTTTTCTTTTTTTTTGTAGAACAAGGACGTGGTCCCAGAGAAATGTAGCACTTTTGACTTTGAATAAATGAGTATGTTTACCCCATCCTTTATTTGTGGTATCTGTTGTGTTTGTACAGTATCTTTGATGTTATGGTACTTGCTCCACTGGAGGGCTTTCTATGGACCTATTACCCTTGGCATACCTTGGTTTTAGGTATGGATAATAAGTTCGATAGAGAAACCCAGCATATTTACTTGAACGTAGTAAACATGAGGTTTGATGATAGAACCTTCCTACTCAGAGGTACTGAGGACATGGTAGGGATAGGCCCAATGTAGATACATAGAACAACTCCGTGGTAGGGTGGGCGTAGAAGTTCTATATATTGGACGAAAGAATGCCATGGAACAATTGGGCTCCAGAGGCATGTGATGATGAAGAAAGAGGTACATGTACTAGAGGACCTAGTACAGCATTTATGGTCAGCTGTGGACATTTGTGGTCAACTGTGGACATTTGTGGGCCTATTACCCTTGGCGTACCCTGGTTTTGGGTATGGATAATAAGTCGAGAGAAAACCAACATACTTACTCAGAGGTAATGAGGACGTGGTAAATATGGGGGTTTTACAACGGAGTCTTCCTACTCAGAGGTGATGAGGACGTGGCAGGAGTGGACTCAACGAAGGATACATAGAACAACTCAGAGATAATATAGATGTGGAAGTTCTACGTAAGGGGTGATTTGTTTGTGATGGAAGAGAAACAACTCAGAGGTGACATCGACGTGGTTGTTTCGGGAATTTTGTGGACCTGTTACCCTTTTTTATGAACTGAAAGAGCGGGTAACAGACTCTGAGGAAAAATGCTTTTTTTAGGGAGAAGTTTAGAGGTATGATCATACATGACTTGCTACCTGAAAGATGCGATATGAATTCATTTGGGGTAACCAGAGTGTAAGTTCAGTGGTACCTAAGGGTACATAACTCAACAACCCGGTTGATTCGGAGGGTGTCGTTTAGACATAATATTTTTTCAGGAACTTGTCGTTGATGGGCATCATGAGCAACTCTCCGTTTTGCTTTGCGAGACGATATGCACCATTGGAGAATACAGCCTCAATAATAAATGGGACTTCCCATTTGGGCTGGAACTTGCCGACGATTTTATGAGTCATAACCATCGGCCTACAAATTGCCAAAACGAGATCGCCTACTTGGAATGTTCTCAGTTTGACCTTTTTGTTGAAGGCTCCAGAGATACGTGCTTGATACAGCTCGATTCGTTATTGAGCTAGCAGGCGCTTCTCATATAAGGCCTCCAATTCTTGTAGCCGACGACGGTAATTATCATCTGACGTTAGTCGGTAAGTGAGGGCGACGCGGAGCGAGGGAATTTGAGTTTCCAATGGGAGAACTGCCTCACTTCCATATACCAAAGAGAATGGTGTGTTCCCAGTGGCTGTCCGAACTGTAGTACGGTACGTCCATAAGCATTCGCCAAGCTTTTCATTCCAGTCGCATTTGTTTGAGGACACGAACTTCTTGAGAAGCTTGATTATGGTTTTGTTGAATGCTTCAGCCAGACCATTAGCCGCCGGGTTGTATGGTGTTGAAGCAACATTCTGAATTCGATATTTGTCGCAAAACCAATAGAAGGCGTGGCTTGCGAACTGCGGACCATTGTCGTGGATGATCCTTCGAAGTAGTCCAAAGCGATAGATAACGTGATGCTTGACGAAGTTGATCACGTTCGATGTCTTCACTTCTGCAAGCGGAACAGCTTTCGCCCATTTGGAGAAGTAATCCATAATTGCGAGTATAAAGCGGTGTCCTCTGGATGAAGGCGGGGTGATTGGACTAATGATATCCATTCTCTATGTCTCAAATGGCCAGGATGCTACCGTAGGATGTAGGAATTCGGATGGTTGGTGTATAAAGTCCGTGTGGACCTGACAAGCTTTACATTTTCTTGCAGTCTATCGCATCTGCTACCATCGTAGGCCAGTAATAGCCCATCCGGCGAAGGCGGTCTTGTAATTTTGGGCCAGGTTGATAGGCCCCGCAAACGCCATCGTGAGCTTCGCGTACGGCTTCTTTGGCTTCCGTATTTGACAAACACCGGAGCAGTAATCCATCATAGGATCGCCGATACAGCATTTTTGTCTCTGTGTCGTAGAAGAATCTGAGAGAACGTCTTCTAATAGAAGTGGCTTCTTTCGGATTTTTCGGCAAGATACCATAGACTACGAAGTCAATAAATGGAAGTCTCCAGTCCTGCATTTTGTCGACCGTCAGGGCAGAATAACTCACAGCAACTTGAACGTTGTTCTTAGGACAAACCAATTTATGGCCTATTACGTCAACCAAATGATGGACATGATTTGGAACTGCCAGGGAAGCGGCAAGGCCCGCTAGGGCATCGGCTTCAATATTTTAGATTCTGGGAACATGTTCTATAAAGAACCCTTCCAAGGACGTAATGATGGCGATTGCTATTTGATGATAGGGGATCATGTCTTCATGGCGAACTTCATATGAACTCCGGATCTGATTAACGATTAACTGTGAATCGCCATATGCTTCCAGGTACTCTATCCCCAGTTCCTTTGTAAGTCGGAAGCCGATAACCAAGGCATTGTACTCGGCCACATTGTTTGAACAAGGTTCCGTGAGAGAGTATGCCCGATTGATCACCAATCCAGAGGGAGAAATCAGTACCACTCTGACTCCAACGACGATTTGCCCTTGGGCCCGGTTCTTGAAGCATCGTCGAAGAATATTCGCCAGACGGTATCATGGGAAGTCATATTTGAATTGGCGACCTCGTCTGGAATCTCTTCATATACTCTGGTTGTCTCCGAACCTTGATGGGCAGCTAAAAAGTCTGCCAAAGCTTGACCTTTAACAGCCTTCTGCGGGACGAAGATCATGTCGTAGGGGGACAATAATATCGCCCAGGTAGCGAGGCGAGAGCTGAGTGCACCTGGTTTTGTCTTGAGAACCCTGAGGGGGTTAACTCTTGATATAACATGGATGGTCTGTCCTGTAACATAGTGTCGCATCTTCTGAATGGTGAACACCAAAGCGAGACACTCCTTCTCCACGGCGGTGTATCTATGCTCGGGCCCTATCATCATTCGGCTGAGGTAATAGATAGCTTGTTCGTGCCCCGCATCATTGTTTTGTGCTAGTAGAGCGCCGAGGGAATGCTCCATTGCTCGCACATAAAGCAAAAATGGCTTTCCAGCAACCGGGGCCACTAGGACTGGAGGTTTCGACAGATATTCTTTAATATTGTCAAAGGCACGTTGGCACTCTTTATCCCATACGAAGGAGACGCCTTTCTTCATGAGGTGTGTGAATGGTTGACATCGTCCGGAGAGGTTAGAGATAAACCTCCTGATATAAGCTAGCCTCCCTTGAAGGCCTCTGAGCTCACGGAGATTTCTCGGGGGACCCATCTCCATGATTGTCTTTGTTTTCTCAGGATCTATATGGATACCCTGGATGGTAATGACAAAACCCAAGAATTTTCCGCTGGATACGCCCAAGAAGGATTTGGTGAGATTCATCTTTAAATTGTGTGCTCGCATCAGGTCGAATATTGTCCTCAGATCCTGCAGATGATCTTTCTTAGAGCGGCTTTTGACGGCGATGTCGTCGACGTAACATTCCACTGTCTTACGCAGGTGGTCTCTGAAGATGATACTCATAGCTCGTTGATATATGGCACCGGCATTCTGTAAACCAAAGGGCATGACTGTGTAGCAGTATACGCCAATCGGCGTTCGGATTGATGTATACTTTTTATCGTCAGAAAACATCTTGATTTGGTTGTATCCTGAGAAGCCATCCATGAATGACATGCGCTCAAAGCCACATGTGTTGTCAATCATTATGTCCGTAATAGGAAGAGGGAACTCATCTTTAGGACATGATTCGTTCAGATTCCGGAAGTCGATGCAAATTCGGATCTTCCCATTCTTCTTGAAGACCGGTACTATATTGGCTACCCAGTCCGGATGTTGTTCCTCACGGATGAAGCCGCTGGCTATTAGTTTGTTGACCTCAGCTTCGATAGAATTTATGATGTCTGGGCGAAACCGTCATTATTGTTGCTTGACCGGCTTTGCGTCCGGATGGATGTTGAGCTTATGGAGTGCAATCTCGGGGTTTAGCCCTAGCATATCTTCATAGCTCCAGGCGAATACATCAATATACTCTCTGACGAGTTGCAATAACGACTCCCGCTCTTCGTCTGTCAGACTTTTGCTAACGAAGATTAGTTTTGAAGAGGATTCATCGTCGAGGTCAACTCGTATGACCTCATCTTCAGTAGGGGGATCTCTTTGTTCAAAATGCTTCTCCTATTACGCATCTAGCTATTGGACCCAAGGCTCTAACTCAAAAAGTTTGGGTTTGTCTTCGTCTTCTTCGTAAGCGTCAGCAAATACCATATTGACAGACCAAGCTTGCCTGAGTACGTCCCCGATGCTGACATCTGAATCGGAAGTGGGTGATCCGGTCGAATGTGAATGCCATTCACATTCCTCATCCGAGCTCTCGGGAGCTGTTGCAGGTGTAACATAGCCTAGACCATGTTTGGTCTTGCTGTAACAATCTCGTGGTTTTTCATCCGGGACTGGCAATTACAAAGGTAATCGCCGGTCGATGCCGTGGTTCAAGCCTGGTGTAGTCTCCATATCATATCCCTGTTTTTGCATAACGTACTTGGATCGGAAACTATACAGATAAAGCGGCAGTCTTTCGGTGTCGGGTTCGAGATCGACTTCTTCTGGCCTGAAGGACTGTTGATCATTCTTTCGGCCGAAGATGATTGGATGATCCTCTCCCACGACTATGAAGCAAGCGCCTTCTACGGGAGTAAGTTGGTTCGTGGTATAGACATTTGTCACTTGTGTGTGTAAGTTGATGTCCATATCGTGTTCTATAGCATACATTATACGGAGCTTGTTAAGCTCGAGGTAGTTCAAAGATAACTCTTTATTAATAAAATAAGGTATCTTCTCTGGCGGTATTACATCATCGGCAGAAGGAACATCAGTGTACGCAGCCACATATTTGGCTAGTTCTAACTCCTCTTCAGCCACCCCCTGCATTATTGAAGATTGGGAGGATGACCTGGGCAGCTTGATCATCAAGGGTTCCACTGGTGGTGCTAGACGTGGGGTCGTTGGCTCATTAGCGGTCCTTAGCTCAGTGCTGGGCTGTCGATTTGTCCTGGGGAGACGAATGACTATCGGCTTAACCGAAGGATTTATCTCTTCTGATTGTTGTTGGCCGGCTCTTGGCAGTCTGATTGTCATTGGCTCCACAGTGGGTCTCGACGCCTGGCTAGACCTTGGGAGTCGGATAACCATTTGCTCCTTTTATGCAGTGAGCACCGGTAGACTGGTTACTTCTTTACGTAGAGTGGCTACAAGAGGTGCAGTTTTGCCTGGCTTGCGAGCCTGGAGGTGAATCTTCAGAGGTTCTTCTGATCCCATTGTAGCCTTTGCCTGATCTTGAGCATCCTCTTCTACCAGGTGCTTTTTTAATTTTTCGTACAAGCAGGCATCCGAATAGTAGGATTCGACCCCTTTGAAAGGATCGATATCGACAAATTCCGTTCTTACGAAGTCGTGTTTGTCGACATATTTGAAGCACTGGTGCAATGTGGAGGGTACGATCATATAATCGTGTATCCAAGGTTGCCCTAGGAGAATGTTGTAGGACGTATCTGCGTCTATGACGTAGCAAGTCACTTCCGACTGGAGGTCGCCAATTTGGCAATTCAGACGAATCTTCCCAATAGGATAGCTTCTCCCTGAATTGAAACCGCTGATGGTGGTGTTGGTAGGTGTCAGCCGATACATAGGGATACGCAGGAGGTGAAGCAAGCTCTTCGGAATGATGCTTATTGAGGAACCGGGATCAATGTGCATCCGATCTACTTTGACTTCGCCGATGTATCCAATGTCATACAGAGGGCGATCGTACAGGTTGGTCTTGATGAGCATATCCTGCGGAGTGAACACGATGTTGGACATTGCACCTGTACAATTACTGTCCTGGAAATCCGCTAGCGAGCTCTCCCCTATAAGCTTGACCTGAGCCAAATACGCATCGGCAGTCTGGAGTGCTTCGCTCAGTACGACGCGAATATCCTTGGAGAGCCTCAAGAGCTCATATATTGACAATTTTGCCGGTGTGTTGGCCAATTGTACCAGGATGTCAAAATTGTAAGGCCTCTCCAGCCCCTGAGGTGCATCTTTACTGAGCGGCTTGTCAAAGCGGGTCTCCTTTGGCTTAGCTTGTCTGCCGGCGGAGGCTGAGAAAGTCCTGGGGCATCAGCAGCGATCGGCTGACGATATTCAGCCGAGTTACCAGGTATAGGTTGAGATTGTGCACCGGACCTGGTAACGACAGCTGTTGCTTCTTCAGTTCCGGCTGAGATTGTGTGGCAAGACTTAGCCTTTCCACCCTTCTTCTTGCCGGTAGAGGATGATGCTGACTGAGTTACTTCAGGCACCAAGTCCGGGGGGACCTACATGACCTCCCCTCTTGACGTGGTGAGGGGCACCAGCCCAGTCGTCTGGTCTCGGGGAGGTGAAAGATTAGTGACCTCCATTGTTGCCTGAGGGATGGGTACTAGCCATCTTGCATCTTCGTTGGAGGGAAGCTGCCGAATTGGACCGACACCATGTTGGCAGCCACGGTTACCTCCTCGAAATCAATAGACAGAGCCTTGGAATCGATGAGGTTCTGGATGTACCGCTTCAATTGGAAGCAGTCCTGAGTAGCGTGGTGGACGTAGCGGTGGAAGTGACAGTACTTCGGGCTCTCCATCTCTGCAGATCGAGGTTCACGTCTCGGTGGAGGGATCTGAATTCTATCCCCTTGTAAGAGCATGTTAAAGATGGGCTTGACATGGCTATCCTCGAAGGAGTAGGTCACCTGAGGCCACTGTTTCTCTACCTGCTTTGGTTCAGGCTTCTGGGCTGTATCGACAACCATAGCCTGTTTGCCTTTGGTGTCCCGGTTATTAGAGGAACTACCACCGTTGTTGTTGTTGGTTTTAGGGCGTTTGCCCTTATCCTCTCCATTCGAGATATGATGTCCCAGTTGGCGAGCCTTCTTCAATTTTGCTTCTGCGTTAGTAGCACTGATGATGAAGGCCTTCCAGTCTTTAAATTGATCTTCGTCCATCCAGAGGCTAATTGTGGGGAGCAGCCTCTTTTGGCAAATCTCAATTAAAGAAGAGTCCGGGTTACCAGAGGGCAATTTTATCGCGGTTTGGCAAAACCGTTCGATGTAATTCCTTGTCAGTTCTTTTTCTCCTTGAACGACGTCCATGAGGTTTGACATCGTCACATCTTGTCCCACCGCGTAGAACCTTTCCAAGAACATATGTTTGAAGCCGACAAAGGAATGGATGCAGTTATCCGGTAGGTTGCGGTACCAATCGAATGCGACCCCCTCCAATGCCCCGATGAATAATCGCGTGAGGATGGCGTCGTCATGCGGCAGATGGTCTCTTATGACCTCGAAGTAGGTTATATACCGGCTCGCAGAGGTCTTCCCGTCATATGGATTGATATTGAATAGTTTGTATCATGGAGGGAAGGGAACGTCTCTCCATGCAACGGGATACGGCTGTCGTATCCTGAGGTCCTGAGAGAATTTTCGGGCGTGAAATATTGCCAGGAGCTCCTGGACTTCTCTTCTCGCCTCCCTTGCTTCTTCTGCAGCAGTGGGAGCCGATATTCCGGGTGGATTGTCGTCCGGGGTTGGCGCGGTCATGTTTGAGTCCGTATTGACGGCGGGACCCAAGCTTGTTTGACCAGGTGTCCTTGCTTGTAGAGCCGGTAGGGCAGCCTTGATCTCGTCCACTGACTTAACCAAGGTTTGGAGTATGGCCTCAAGAGTGTCGAGGCGCTGCCGATCACTGGGACCATCTTGGTCGTTCTCAGTCATGAATACCGTCCTCACATGAGGATAAGTGGAAGGAACTGTAGAAGATGTGCCCTCCGAATCATACCCTCGCATAGAGAAGTCATCGGGGTATGTGGAAATATTCTCCTCCGGTTCAGACTCGGAGGAGGTGCTACCCCCTGCATTGGAGGTTTCTTCGTCTTGGCACCTGTGGATATTTTCAGGGACGTCTGAGTCTGTTGTATCTGTTGGGGGGATTGTTTCCCCTGGTTCATCTTCTTGAAACGTCGGATTGTTGTGGATGTTCCGAGGAGTGCTACCCCCAGCTCCAACTACCCCCAGGGATGTAGATGACGAATCTCTAAGTGTTGAAGATTTTGTCTTTGAGTGGGTACCTTGATAAACCCCTTTTGTGACGGCTGTGGACAACCCCTTGGATGAGAGTTTCTTGGCCGTGCCGGTTGAGATTGTCGGGCTGGACATATTTATTTTCTTCCCTTCCTTGCCGGTAGGGACCTTCCGGGTAGAGTTACAGGAGACGAGAGGAAGCGCCTCGTCCCCCGAGTTTTGTTGTAGGACCGGTCCTGGCGGCTGCAGTCATTGGAAGACGGACTGCCGATCCTCTTGTACTGTTGTCTTGTTGCAGCAACAATTGACAATGACTTGAGTGCAGTGACGCCCTGGAAGGACTCTTTGCACGCCAAGGTTTCTTTTCTTTGCTTGCGCTCTTGAAGGATCACATCTCGCAAGTCAAGGACATCTCGATCCACCTTTGCACTCGTTTTATGGTCCCGGGAATCCCGAGCACACGAATGCGTAGGTATCATGTTTGTTCCCTGATGCGGGACTAGTAAAAGTACTTGCCTTCGATCAATGTTGGAAGACTCTTGAGAACTACCCTGTCTGTTTGTCGCCGGGGGCTGGACACGGGCGGTTCTGTACAACTTTCCATCAGAGGCCCGCATAACAGTTAGCGGGACTCTCTGATGGTCAGTAGTTGGGACAGCTGACTGAGCTTGACGAGCCCGCGCTATCCTAGACTTCTTTGCTCTAGCACCCGAGGGTGCGTAGTAGGAAGAGTCCAAGCTGTGCCGCATAGAATCTGGCATATTCTTATTGGAGCTTCTGAGGTCAGGCCTCCCGCATGAGAGGTGGTCATAGACTGAACTCGAGCCGCATAGGGCAGATGGTCGACGGCTGGAATTGGATGCCGCATAGATCATTTCCCTGTGGCTGGGATGGTTGGCCGCATATGCATTCTCCATGCGGCTAGGATTGGTGGTCGCATATGCATTTTTTCTGCGGCCCATCCCCTTATGCGGCTTCTTCTTGGACCGCATAGAGTTCCCGTTTGCCTCCGTAAGTCCAGCATCGTAGTATTTTCCTTTGCTGGACTTGGGGACAGTAGGACCCTCTGCGGCCTGAAGTGGGGCCGCATGTGAGTCTTCTTCTCCGTCTTGAGCAGTAGAGATAACTTGTTCCAGAGCTTGGGGAGAGGCAACGGTTTTGGGCCTCCATGCCCTGCGGGCCTTCTTTGGGCTGGCTCGCTTCTGGATTGGGCTAGTGCTCCCTTCGGAGAGTATCTCTTCGAACGCTTGCTGGTCGAAACGAACAACAAACATTTGTTGCGTGGAGCCGAGTTTGGCTACGTCCGATTACGTCACCAACTTATCAGCAGTGGAGAAGTTAGTCCCCAGCAGAGTCGCCATCGTGTTTGCCATTGATCGTCGTAGAACAGAACAATTTTATAGGAGGACTGAACTTGACTCACAATTACAAACTCGCTTGTACAAAAGAGAGCCTAAGAACAAAACCTAGGAAAAGCAATCTAAGTACAATTGTTTAGTTTTGATTCTGGGGGGTGACGGTAGAGGCTCGGAAAAGTGCTATCAATTCTGCCTTACTCCTTGGACGATTGAACGCAACCTCGACTCCGGTAAAGAAATGCTCTCTGAAGACACGAAGGAAAGAGTCTGCTTCTGAGCTTTGTGTGCTTTTCTATGCGTCTTTGTGTGTGTGTGTGTGTTTGCAAGGGAACAGCACCTTGCTATTTATAGGAATTCATGAGTAATGGAATGTACAGCCACGTGGCAAATTTTAGGCTACTTCCTTGTAACTATGCCTCGAGACTCGGTTTATAGTGGACAGCTGGGGGTTGGTTGAGATTGATCATGATCTGTTTGTTGCAGTAAATCTGAACTGTCAAGACTTGGTCAATCTCTGCCACGTGTCTCAACTACTATTCTGTGGCGAGCCGCATGAAGGATGTATCATGGCTGAGCCGCATAGGACTGTCTCATAACCGAGCCGCATAAAGAATGTCACATGACCGAGCCGCATGAAGGACGTCTCATAACCGAGCCGCATGAAGAATGTCTCATGATCGAGCCGCATGAAGGACGTCTCATAATCGAGCCGCATGAAGGACATCTCATAATCGAACCGCATGAAGGACGTCTCATAACCGAGCCGCAAGAAGAATGTCTCATGACCAAGCCGCATGAAGGACGTCTCATAATCGAGCCGCATGAAGGACGTCTCATGACCGAGCCGCATGAAGGACGTCTCATAATCGAGCCGCATGAGAAGTGTCTCATGACTGAGCTGCATAAGGAGTGTCTCATAGGCGATCCGCATGAAGAGTTTCCTTTGGCTCGTGAACTATGCCGGATATCATGATGATTTTCTCGTCTTTTTAGGAACACGTCACGTCTTATCTTTATGTCAGAGCTGTCATCTTTGTCAGAGCTGTCACCTTTGTGTCAGAGTAATTATGGCCAGCTACATAATGAGGCATTTATTGCTTTAGGCTGATCTCGAATCGCATAAGGCTCTCTGTTGCTTTTGGGCCGCATGAAGCTTTCTGGGTTTTTGAGCCGCATGAAGCCTTCTGGGTTTTGAGCCGCATGAGGCTCCATATTGATTTCGAGCCGTATAGAAAGTCCCCTTTTTTTCCATGCTTCTACAGACTCGTATCCGATTATTCGGAAGCGGGTCGTGTCATGTTTATAGTGGTGGCCCATGCAGGTCTATCCTAATGGCACTTAGGCTATAAAGTGCTATTGGGGTACCAGCGAAGCTAAGGAAAACTCATCACAACATAGGATCCGTGGGAAAAATGGTTATGGTTATTGATATTTAAATTTGATTTTTACTTATGATTTTTTCTAGGTTTGTTTATGATTTTCTAGGACATAGCAATCAACGGTTTATTTTCTATTACAGGATGGCCGCTACGAAGAATGCTGGGACTAGCGAGCAGCCTGTACCCGATGCACAGGAGCAGCTTCCACCGCCTCCGCCTCAGTCGTTTCCTCCGACGATGACCTTCGACGGTACTCAGATGATGGCCATGTTCCAGCAGTTCATGGAGGCACAGAACCACCAAGCTACGCAGTTTTGGGCGACGATCATGGTCGTGCTCCGAGTCAGGGAGCCAGCTCTGCCGGCACCACCAGCACCAGCAGCGCCGAGGCCAGGGACCGCCAGATATTATCAGAACCTCTGCCCGATAGATTTTTGGGGCCATGAGGGGATAGTCTACGCAGATGAGTGGCTAGAAAATGCCGAGCGGACGTTGAAGATGGCGAGGATTCTAGATGATCTGAAGGTCGAGGTTGTGAGCATGCGACTTTTCAACATTGCTAGAGCTTGGTATAGAGAGGAGCCTCGGTTGGCTGAATCCCAAGTTCTCTGGAAAGAATTCAAACTACTGTTCCAGGAGAAGTTCTTTCCTAATGTAGAGCGAGACGAGCTTCGGATGCAGTTCGAGGCATTGCAGCAGGGGAGCATGACTGTGGCTCAGTACACATCGGAGTTCATCCGACTCAGCAGGTTTACGAAAAACCTAGTTAGCACACCAGATGAGAGGGCTTGGAAGTTCAAGAAGGGCCTCACCAGATAGTTGTGGCATGCAGTAGCAATCAGCCAGGCCACTACCTATGCGAGCATCCTCAAAGTTGCTCAGGGAGTAGAGAAGGAGATGGACCCGAAGCTCAAGCAGGACCGAGATATTGACGCCAGCAGCTCCTAGGGTCCACCGAAGCAGACCGACACTCAGCAGAGGCCACCTCAGCGGCCAGCACATCAGCATCAGCATCATCATGTTCGAGCTTCGACATCGTCGAGGCAGTAGAGACAGATCCAGATCCCGATATACTTTTTTTGCGTGTACTGCAAGAGGCCGAGACATCGTGTTGAGGAATGCCACAAGAAGTTAGGACAGTGCTTGGTTTGTGGATCTGCCACTCACCAAGTGAGAGATTGCCCTACAACTTTCACTCGTCAGGGACCAACGCCAGAGCTGTAGCAGGAGGACCCAGTCTTCGAGGATCAGTAGCCGCAGGAAGCGCAGCCAGATGGACCGTTATCTTCCTTATGTTGCTTGTAGTATCTAGATTTTCTTGTAGTACCTATTTTGAGGCTTGTCTCTGAGTTTTCTTTCATTTACAGTCTTTCATATTGTCTAGTGACCACTTGTTGGTCCTTGTTACTTTTTACTACCTAAATAAAACCATTTGTCTTTTGTTGCTTTCTTGATAAACTTGTTATTTTGTCACCTCTATAAAACCTTTGAAATTTTGAGGACGAATTTTTTGTAAGGGGGGTAGAATTGTAACTCCCTGAATCATTTTTTGGTGAAATTTTGAGATTTTCCTAATTTAATATTGTTTTCTTATAAAAAAAACCTAATCTCGATTGAATAGTTGATTAATATAAATTTTTACTGTTAATGAATCGGTTGCTTCGTTCACCGGAGGCCACATCATTTCGCTGACAGCCATCGGACCGTCGTTGCCCTGATCTCGTTCGGTGTCGTTGCTGCATCAGAGCCGAACAAGACTGCTCCTCGACTACGGCGTCGCCTTGGAGGTCACGTCGATGCTTCGATTCCTGTGCCGACGCCTCGAGAGTTGTATTGCCCTTTCGAGCATCGTACAACCATCTCGAAGACTGTGTGCCCTTCGTAGCTCGTACCACCCCTTCGGATCTCGAGGAGCCATCTTCTCGTAGCTTGTGCCACTGTTGCAGCTCGAAGCGCCGCCGATGAGTCGCCATCTGGAGTTGCAGATGACCGTCGTCGAGGCCTTGTCGCCGAGGCCTTGTCGCCGAGGCCTTGTCGCCAGGAGCCATCTCCGACTCGCCAAGGCGCTGGAGAGCTGTTGTCCCAATCGAAACCACCAGATCCGCCGAGATTGACGTCTAGCCGCCGTGATTCGTCGCTGTCGAGGTAAACTCCTCATCGATCCACTCGTTCCCCTTCTTCTTGTTGCTAGGATTCTAGATCTAGGGTTTCTTGAGTCTGGTGGAAGATGATAGTTGGGAGCTAAGGATTCTGGGGTATGGTGAGGATGGTTGATGGTCCGGCTAGGGTTTCTTCTTGCGAGTTCAGAGGAAAAGAAGGATGAAGAAGTGAAGAGATCCATCTTAGAGTTGGGGTTCAGTTTCTTCTTGCGGCTGGAAGAAGTGAGGAATGGGAGGAGAGAGAAGAGTAAGGGTTAATATTAAGGTTTTGATGTAAACTGTGGACCGGGTCTGGGTAGATGAATCATGGGCTGAATCGAATTTTATGGGCTGATATGCATTTAGTCTTTTGAACTAGAATTATGAATTTACAACAGTTAGTGTTAGCAGAACTCTAGCCAATGGGCTGTGTTGGTTTGGAACTAATAGAAATTATCAGCAAGAGAGCTTTTAGCCATGGGCTGGTCTTTAGTTAGTTTGTAACAATATTAATGTAGTATGGGCTGAGAACTGGGCTGGGTCTAAGGCTTGTTGGTTGAGGAGGAATAATATAGAGAGATTTGCACCTTGTATTAGAGATGTTAGGTTTGTGACATTGAGCATGAGCTGGGTTGATTCGTATGGGGAAAGTGTTAGAGAGAGCCAAGTATAGCTGTAAATTTTATATGTACAGAGTTGTACATACTATTTTGATTTTAGAAGCATTAATTAAATAATGTTAAGTTATAGTATATTACAGGTTTTGACTACTATTTGTAATGTGTTAATAAGAAATATTGTTTCATTAATATTGGGTTTGGCTTGAAACCTTATCACGACCCGCACCCGCTTTTCGGATACGAGACGTGTCCAAGCCAGTCTGTGCACCGCAGAGTCGATGGTAGAATGCTGTCACGACCAAGATACTCAAAATCATAAAATGTAACATATATTGCTCATTCACATTACTAAATCAATTTTTTACAATTTACAAGGTTTCACAACTTCACAGTTTGCTAGAAAATACAATGTCTCACAAAATAGAAAAGACAGCTAATTCAACTATCTAGGTTGACCTCAGCATACCCATGCCTTCCCAGTGCTAAGAGTGATCGCGGCTAAACCTGAAAAATGTTGGCTTCCAGTCAGGAATGGAACAAGTACATTCTCATAATAGAATCAATAAATGACGAAATCCATCCATAAATCTGTAATAATACTGAGATACATGATAAGGGATAAACAGGAAATTATGGTAGGAATCATGCGAGTAAAAGCAGGAAGACATGGTACACAAGACAAGCAATGATAAGAAACCGTAATGTAGCAAGACTATATCTAACAAGTGATTTGAAATACACTTTCGACATGTAAACGGCTAAGGGGTAAATTCGGCACCCCGTACGTGAATTGTGCGACTGCTATCAGGAAAGAATAGACATTTTGGGGATATTTCTGGGTATGTTTACATGTCTACTAATGTACCTCCCCGTCCGGCTAGTACCCATAGATTCAAATATGTCACGAACACGAAAATATATTGGTCACGAACAACATGCAAGAATCCATAACTACTATCTCGTGTGACAAGCGTGTCAAGAATCAACATGATATCAATGTAAAATAATATTAAATACAAGAAGTATAGAGATAATCAAATACGAAAACTATCAGAGATGTACTCGCATGAGGTCACGTGCTGGTGAAACCGATAATACTATACCACTCAGTGAGCCACAACAGTCAACACATGCAAAAGTCTCCGAATACTGGAATAAACATTACCAACCTTTTCAGAATAGTCAAATTAGCTAGATTTGTCTGTCCTTAAGTCCAATTCTGGACACAGGGCAAAACGGTAATTTTGGGTCAAAACGATGTCCGCCGTTGGACCCGCTTTGCACCGAAAAGCATGTCAGAGTCTATGGTCTCTAAAGTCATCAAACTATATGTCAACAGGTCCAGTTTTTCGATACGAACCCAACCGTATATCCAAAGTTGGATTCCGACGAACCGTGCACAAAATTGCCCGTTGAGTCGGATCGCGGAGCCCGCAACACGGCGATCCGGTCAACTGCCTCAGAATCGGACCAAACTTGGCATACAGGACCAGAAAAACGATACGGTCATGTTGGCGTAAGTTTCGTCTCGATTTGACGAACATGCACATAGTAATTAGAAAATTTGCACAGAGGCCGATACGGTGAATTTCGACGGATACGTATCAAATTCGTCGCGCAAACACAACCAATTTGAATTTCGTCAAAGTTCCATACGTCCACGAAGCCATTACGCACCTTTCGATGCTTTCGGTTCGCGACCACGTCGCCCGGATTGGCAGGAACGCACGTCATATCGAAGGTTTTTTAGATTTTTATGGTTTTCTAAACTGATTTTTCTTGATTTTTGCAATTAAATTATTCTGTACATACTTGATGAATTTAGGAACTACAAAAAGGTTTTCGTAGACCTATAGGTTGGCTATAAGATGGTTCCATTAGTTTTTGAAAACTCCTACTGAGTTAACGAAAACAGTTGCTAATTGGGGATAGTTAGACTATTCAATACCCTATTTCGGGACAGATTATTTCATCGACTTTGAGTCGATTTGTCGGGCCGCTCTTGAGCATCTACGTAAAAGTAATTATAGGAATTTCAAAGACGTATATATGGGCTACATACCAGAGAAGAAGTATCGAAAAATGATCGAGTGTGAAGGCCGTTTCCTTCCCGTAAAGTCGGCCTCGCAGGGCTGCTGTGACCGCTGCTACTGTGTTCTTTCCAAGTCGCGCGTGCGGTTTGGCCGGCCTGTGGCCGTCGTGCGGTGGCTGCGCGCTCGCGCGGACGGAGCCCTAGGGCGCGCGCGCGTGTCAGGAGGTCGGGGGTCGAGGATTCGGCTAGGGTTTTCTTCCTCTCTCGTTTTCTCTCCATCTATATTTCATATATATGTTCGGTTTGGCTAGGTTCCGAGAGGTGTCGGGCTTCCTGAGTTTTGCTGGGTTGGGCTTCCTGGCTCGGCTGGGTTGGCTTTTTATCACTGCTTTTGTATTCTTTCTTTATTTGCTATATATATATATATATATATATATATATATATATTTATATATATATATATATATATATATATATATATATATATATATATATATAATTATATGGCAATACATACCTATATATATGAATAAATATGTATATTTATAATGTATATTTATATATATATAAATATATGGCAATACATACCTATATATATGAATAAATATTCCATAGGCAAAATCTTAATAAATAGTCAAAATTAGCTAGAATAAATATTCCATAGGCAAAATTCTTTTGTATGATTTATAAAAATGCACATATGTACATATAATTCATTTGATAATAAATTATCAAAATAAACGAATACTAATTATATTATTTAAGAATAATATAATAATAAGAATAATAATGATAATAATAATAATAATAATAATAATAATAATAATAATAACAATAACAACATTAACCAACTAAAATGACCAATAAGAGTTTTTGGTGAGCATATCATACCCCATCTTTATTTGGTCCTAGACATTCGTACAGTTATTCTAAAACAACATTTAAATAAACTATTAAATATTTAGAAAATATTTGTCAAGTCCTAAAAATAAATAAGAAATATTTGTACACACATAAAATGTCTGTATGGCCGTCTTTGGTCTTTCTACATGCCTACATGGGCTTGGGTTTGGTTCGGGTCCAGTTCGGGCTAGTTTGGTATAACCTGGTCTTCTATACGTTAATAAATTAATTAAATAAATAATTAAAACAACTATAGGGGTTAAGTCGCAACTTGGCCTGGTTTTCCTAGTTAAGACATCACTATGGCTCGGCCTTCCCTACTAGGGCTAATGCACTAGTCAAAGCACGCCACTGCACTGTCCGTGCCACGGTTTCTAGTCATCTTATACTCCAATTCCTAACCATGCCTAAAAATCATCTACCGTAAAAATTAACTGATAATTATTTATAACATTCTAAAAATCACCATTTAAATCAAAATAATAAATAAAAATATTTCAAAATTCGGGGAAGGGGAGCTACAAATCTACCCACCTTAAAAATAAATTCGTCCTCGAATTTAAGGACTGCCAGGGTATTCAGACTTGGTGGATTGGTGAGAGGTAGTAAAAATTTATGACAAAAAAATTGATCGAATAAAATAAATAAAGTAGGAAGAAAGTGTTTGAAACTCTAAAAGCCCTAAAATGCTCTCAACTTTAATTTTGAAACAAGTTTGCTAAGAAAAATAATCATAAACAAAGTATCGACGAAATCTACCTTTAACCCCGACAAATAAAATATGTGAATAAATAAATGAATAAAATTTTCTGAAACTCCGGAAAAGAAAATCTAGGGATTTGACCCAATCATGCTCCAAATCATTCATAAAATATTGTCTAAAATAATACCTATTACTTTAAGTAATCCTCGTAATAAAATCAATTGTCAAAATATTTGTTAAGAATAATTCAGGTACATATAGCTGTATATTACCACAAATACAATATCTTCTAAAATAATATAGTAGTAATTTGAATTTAATATAACTCTTGATAAAATAGTAATTCCAGTAATCCCAGAATAAAATCTCTTTTAAAGTTTTGCAAATCTCTCCTCACTTTCTTTTTCAAAATATCTAAAATAAGAATATAATAAAAATTATTTCCCGATTTGAAAAAAAAATTAAACTGAAATAAACTAAATGGAGAATGTGAGAAAACGGAAGGTGGGCTTACGGCCTACCCACCTTAGAATGATTTGTCCTCAAATTTAAGGACTCGGATGATCAAATCTTCTAAGATTTAAATAAATATTGGATTTAACAAATCAAAATCAATCCATAATGATTTTCAAAAAAATAATTCAAAATTTTATTAAAATATTAAAAATGTATTTGATAGAATCTAAATATAATACAGTAATAATTTAAATGGATAATATATTTATCAAATGACTTGGAAAGTATTATGTATATTATCTAAACAGTACATATCTTGGTTAGTACAAGGCTGAATCAAACTAATTATAATATAACAAAATGAATTTAATTGATAATTACTATTAGCAAATAATTTAAATGATATTTTATAAATTCTAAATCCAAAATAGTTTGACAAAAATTCTGTTGTCATCCAAATATATTCTATAGTGGTTACAAATAAAATCTATTTTCTAACCAAAATTTATTAAATAAAACAAAATAATAAAAAAATCAGGGATGTGGGTTTACAAATCTACCCACCTTAAAAATATTTCGTCTTCCAAATTTCAAAGAGCACGATTTGGTACGGTAACGAAATTTCAGTCGATATAAATAAGAACGACACTAGGCATAATCGGGAGAATGATAGGGTTGCTGATCAAATAGTCACGCGTAATCACGGATAAAATCAAAAATCATAAAATAAAATAAAATGCAATTTCGCACAAAACATATTTTCTTTGTGTCACGATCAAATTCTGTTTAAGGATGATCAAAGGAATTGGTTTAGCATGCTTGATCGTTTAGGCACGAAAAAGATGACCAAATTATATGGTCAGGGATCTAATTAAGGTCAAATCATAAGCATGTTTAAGGATAGGATTAAAATAGGATTAGCTGAATGAGAAAAGGCATTTAGACACGATTACCACTATCGAAATTATATAGACATGATCAACTATCAGAATTCAGTCAAGCCAAAACATGGTTAGAGACACGTAGATATTACTAAGATGCAGTCACGATCAAGGCTAATTGTGTAAGTCATCCAAGCAGGGTAAAAATAGGAAGTTGGCACGAGCATGATCATGATCAAAATAGTCATAACCGTAGTTGAAATGAAGGTATAGCCTTAGCTATGATTTAGTTGAAATTATAGACACGGTTATGATTTAGTCTTGATAAAAAAATAAGGTCGATCAAAATTGAAATCATCTTGGTACGAACAACTTGTTGAACAAAATTATTTAGGCAATATCATGGAATTGAATTCTAGGATGACAGGCAAATTGGCACGATCTAGATATAATCAAATAGTTTGGTCATGATCAAAAAGTATTTTAAGGATGATCCAATCGAAATCGTTCTAACACGATCGATTGTGTTGGCATGATCATAGAATCAAACCTAGGAAAGGATACGAACTGACTCGATCGAAATATAATAAAAGGGGTCTAGTCATGATCGAAATTGTTCAAGGATGATCAAATCCAAAATTGTTTCGATATGCTTAAAATATTTATCCACAATTATTTAGGCACGAGCTTAGAATCAAAATCTAGATAAGTTTAGGAATCTAGTCAAAATTACATTAAAAGATGACAATCTGAAAATGTAATGAGGTAGAAAGGAAGGGAGAATTACCGGTTTATCGAAAAGATTGTGGCTAGGAAATAGCACAACTCAATTTGAGAACTTAATAGTTATATGCCAATAAGACGTAGTCTCTACGGTATTCAAAACTCGTAAACATAATCGAAGTCATTTTACCAAGAATTTATGCCTCGCCAGTGTACAGCTAGCTGCATTAAACCCTCGGTTCCACAACTCAAGCTATGTTACGGTAACGAATACCCTATCAACTCTATCTAATCTTGACATAACAACTCAAGGATGAAATAAGACGACCAAGACATAATTTTAATAATTTTCGACCACCCACGCTTACTTGAAATTATTTCAACTTAGGGATCATGTCACGCCAGTGCGCTGCTGGCTGCAGTGAACCCGCAGTCTCGATAATTTAAATAAATGACGACAGTGCACTGCTGTCTTGTCATCGTAAGTCATCAAAATTATTCCAACTATATCCTCAAGAATATCAAAGGAGTTTAAAATATCATACAAGTTGATAAAGATAGAAAAAATGCAAGTATCTGTTCTTCAAGTATAAGATCATCTTATTGAAAAGAAAGCGATTGATTAGGAAGGGTAATGATCGAAGCCAAAATAAGTAAAATCTTATAATCCTTATTTCACGGATATTTCAAGATTCAACGATTGAGAGGAAACTTTTTTGAATCCAAAAAAAACTTAACTCGAGATTAATAGAAAATTGAGTGAGAAGTTATTTTTAAAATAATTCCTTAGGTCCAAGGAAAAGAATATAAGTGACACGAACTTATGATATGGCGATGTTTAAAAAAAACATAAGATAAAGTTGTACAAATGATCATGATTAGGGAGGAAATGACCGAAGGCAAAAGAAATATAAACTTAAATTTATATTTCTCTAATATCCAAGATCGAGGAAAAAATATGTATAAGGCACTATGTCTACCTATTATGAATATACTTATACACAAGTATTTATGTATAGCCTAAGTGAATCCCAAAATTCCCAAAATATCATTCTAAGAGAAGGTTATCCTATTTCCAAGAAAATATAAATTTAAATAGCAATAATACATATATTACATTCAATATATAATTTATAGAAATCATTCACAATACTAGAAATGGACTACCAATATATATACGCATCTATATGTCTACATGGACGACATTGGTCGCACTACATGACCACCAGGACTTGGGTTGGGAACAACCGGGTCTTCTAAAAGCCAATAATCTTAATAATAAATAATTAAATTACTCCTAGGGTTATGTTACGATTTTGTCTGGTTTTCCTAGTTAGTATACACCTATGACTCGGTCTTCTCTACCATGGCTAGAACACTAGTCAAAGCACTCGACCACACTCTCAGTGCCAAAATTTTTGGTTATCCTGCACTCTGAAACTTAACCGTGACTAAGGCCTTCTATAATAAATATTTACAAAATTCTAAAAATCATACTTTAATTCAACTAAAAGGAATAAGTGCTATTTTCAGAATTTCGGGAAGATGTTACGAATCTACCCTCCTTAGGAATTTCGTCAAATCAAAATGTGACAGTGTACCCTTCTATGAAAGTTATCTAGTGAGACATATGTATCAACCTTAACTACCCAAATGTCAATTTAAATTAGGGACTCCTAGTCCTAACCATTCTCTTAAGATCGATTTACTCCTAGTTGTGAATGAGCATTTTCTAGTCGCAGGCTCGCAGTAGTATGATTAATATGGTACCACCACGAGTTCACTAATCTTCTGCAAAAATTGACCTGCATGGGCTACCATAAAAACTTGTCACGACCCGTACCAACTTTTCGGATACGAGACGTGTCCAAGCCAGCCTACGCCTGCAGAGTCGGCGGTAAAACACCGTCACGGCCAAGATACTCAAAGTCATAAAATGTAACATATATTGCTCATTCACATTACTAAATCAATTTTTTACAATTTACAAGGTTTCACAACTTCATATTTGCTAGAAAATACAATGTCTCACAAAATAGAAAAGACAGCTAATTCAACTATCTAGGTTGACCTCAGCATACCCATGTCTTTCCAGTACTAAGAGTGATCACGGCTAAACCTGAAAAATATTGGTTTCCAGTCAGGAATGGAACGAGTACATTCTCATAACAGAATCAATAAATAATGAAATCCATAAATCTGTAATAATACTGAGATACATGATAAGGGATAAACAGAAAATCATGGTAGGAATGATGCGAGTAAAAGCAGGAAGACATGGTACACAAGACAAGCAATGACAAAAAACTGTAATGTAGCAAGACTATATCTAACAAGTGATTTGAAATACACTTTCGACATGTAAACGGCTAAGGGGTAAATCCGACACCCCGTACGTGAATTGTGCGACTGCTATCAGGCAAGAATAATATTTTGGGGATATTTTGGGTATATTTACATGTCTACTAATGTACCTCCCCTGCCCGGCTAGTACCCATGGATTCAAACAGGTCACGAACACGAAAATATATTGGTCACAAACAACATACAAGAATCCATAACTACTATCTCGTGTGACAAGCGTGTCAAAATCAACATAATATTAATGTAAAACAATATTAACTACAAGAAGTATAGAGATAATCAAATACGAAAACTATCAGAGATGTACTCGCCTGAGGTCCTGTGCTGGTGAAACCGATAATACTATACCACTCAGTGAGCCACAACAGTCAACACATGCAGAAGTCTCCGGATGCTGAAATAAACATTACCAACGATTCATAATAGTCAAATTAGCTAGATTTGCCTGTCCTGAAGTCCAATTCTGGACACAGGGCAAAATGGTAATTTCGGGTCAAAATGGTATCCGTCGTTGGACCTGCTTTGCACCGAAAAGTGTGCCAGAGTCTATGATCTCTAAAGTTGTCAAACTACATGTCAACAGGTCCGGTTTTCTGATACGAATTCAACCGTATGTCCAAATTTGGATTCCGACGGGCCGTACATAAAATCGACCGTTGAGTCGGATCGTGGGACCCGTAACACGGCGATCCGGTCAACTGTCTCAAAATCGGACCAAACTTGGCATACAGGACCAAAAAAATGATACGGTCCTGTTAGCGTAAGTTTCGTCTCGATTTGACGAACGTGCACATAGTAATTAGGAAATTTGTACAGAGACCGATACGGTAATTTCGACAGGATACGCATCAAATTCGTCGCACAAACGCAACCAATTTAAATTCCGTCAAAGCCCATACGTCCACGAAGCCATTACGCACCTTTCGATGCTTTCGGTTCGTGACCACGTCAGCCGGATTGGCAGAACGCACATCGTATCGAAGGTTTTTCTAGATTTTTATGGTTTTCTAAACTGATTTTTCTTGATTTTTGCAATTAAATTATTCTGCACATACTTGATGAATTTAGGAACTACAAAAAGGGTTTCTTAGACCTATAGGTTGGCTACAAGATGGTTCCATTAGTTTTTGAAAACTCCTACTGAGTTAACGGAAAACAGATGCTAATTGGGGATAGTTAGACTATTCAATACCCTATTTCGGGACAGATTATTTCATCGACTTTGAGTCGATTTGTCGGGCCGCTCTTGAGCATCTACAGTAAAAGTAATTATAGGAATTGAAAGACGTATATATGGGCTACATACCAGAGAAGAAGTATCGAAAAATGATCGAGTGTGAAGGCCATTTCCTTCCCGTGAAGTCGGCCTCGCAGGGCTGCTGTGACCGCTACTACTGTGTTCTTCCCAAGTCGCGCGTGCGGTTTGGCCGGCCTGTGGCCGTCGTGCGGCGGCGGAGCCCTAGGGACGCGTGCATGTGTCAGGAGGTCGGGGGTCGAGGATTCGACTAGGGTTTTCTTCCTCTCTCGTTTTCTCTCGATCTATATTTCATATATAGTTCGGTTTGTCTAGGTTCTGAGAGGGGTCGGGCTTCCTGTGTTTTGCTGGGTTGGGCTTCCTGGCTCGGCTAGGTTGGCTTTTTATCACTGCTTTTATATTCTTTCTTTATTTTCTATATATGTATATACATTTGTGTATATATAGGTATATATATTTCTATATATATATGTATATTTATATATATATAACCATATGGCAATACATACCTATATATATGAATAAATATTCCATAGGCAAAATCTTAATGAATAGTCAAAATTAGCTAGAATAAATATTCCATAGGCAAAATCCTTGTGTATGATTTATAAAAATGCACATATGTACATATAATTCATTTGATAATGAATTATCAGAATAAATGAATACTAATTATATTATTTAAGAATAATATAATAATAAGAATAATAATGATAATTAGGATAATAATAATAATAATAATAACGATAATAATAACAACATTAACCAACTAAAATGACCAATAAGAGTTTTTGGTGAGCATATCATACCCCATCTTTATTTGGTCCTAGACATTCGTACAGTTATTCTAAAACAACATTTAAATAAACTATTAAATATTTAGAAAATATTTGTCAAGTCCTAAAAATAAATAAGAAATATTTGTACACACATAAAATGTCTACATGGCCGTCTTTGGTCTTTCTACATGCCTACATGGGCTTGGGTTTGGTTCGGGTCCATTTCGGGCTAGTTTGGTACAACCTGGTCTTCTATACGTCAATAAATTAATTAAATAAATAATTAAAACAACTATAGAGGTTAAGTCGCAACTTGGCCTGGTTTTTCCTAGTTAAGACATCACCATGGCTCGGCCTTCCCTACCAGGGATAATGCACTAGTCAAAGCACGCCACTGCACTGTCCGTGCCACGGTTTCTAGTCATCTTGTACTCCAATTCCCAACCATGCCTAAAAATCATCTACCGTAAAAATTAACTAAATAATTATTTATAACATTCTAAAAATCACCATTTAAATCAAAATAATAAATAAAAATATTTCAAAATTCCGGGAAGGGGAGCTACAAACCTACAATCCAATTTTAGGGCTGAGTTTGGAGCCAATAATAGTTATTTAATTTAGTATATTTGTATATCAAATTTGTATAAGATTTAGTTTCCAAAAGTATTATTTAAAAACCTTTAGAACTTTTAGTTCAATATTATTGTAGTATGATATAAATCACATTTGCTAAAAGGTTATAGCTTAATTTAATATACATCATTTGGTTCTCTGGCCTTTGTACCTAATGGGTGTGTATATATATAAGTTTCCAAAAATAAAATATATTTATACATAATGAGGGTCTTTGCCCTTCTTTGGAAATAAATGTCTATTAGAAGTATTTCTAATAAAGGCTTCTATTTTGAATTTTATATAGTATTCCTCATAAGTTTCAAAAATGAGATCATAGACTGTAATGCCTGTGGTTCGTATTGCGTATTTGTGGAATGCGTGTACGTATTTTTTCCTGTATTGCATGCTTCCTTGCTTAGTTTCCTTCATGGCTTGGTTTATTCTTGGTTCGGGCTGGCTTGGTTCGGTTTGGGATTGCTTTTGGTTATCATGGACCAAAGGGTGAACCCCCTACCTACCACCACCACTACCATTTATTAACCATTCTTCCTTATCTCTCTTCATTGCTCTTCTTCTTCTTTCATTTACTTCTTCACCTACCAGAGAGAGAGAGGGAGGTCTAGGCAAGTGCAACTTGCTTCATGGAGGAACTCAAAATTTATTTCTTCATTCTCTTCCTTACAGCATTTTAACTTACTTTAGTACTTGGCATTTCCACTTTCCATGGCTAGATTCTTGTAGATCTAAGTTTATTTTATTTTTGGATTTCCTGGGTTTTGATCTACTTAATCTTGTTATTTCTGAGTTTTGATGGTTCCATGTTGTAGAGTATTTCGTTCTACCCCATTTTGACCTATGGAAGTCTGGATTCCGACTTCGGATGAAGGAATTATGAAGTTTTGAAGCCATGGATTTTATGGCTCTTCTTCTCGGCAAGTGGAGAAGAAGAGTAGTACTTGGCCGCATGAATTCTCATGCGGCAAGCTTCTGGCCGCAAGGCAAATTCTGCCGCATGGTCCTTCCAGCCGCATAGAATTTTGCCCATAGCCAGCCGCATAGGCCCAGTCCCCCTGAGCCGCATGAGACTCCGTCCGACCCAGCCGCATGGAAGTTATTCCCAGCCGCATAAGACTCACTGAGCGCAGCCGCATAAGATCCCTTTATTCCCTGGCCGCATGGGACTCGACTCGGTTCTGCCGCATAGCCCTTGCTTTGCGAGCCGCATGAACCCAAGTCCGTTCCAGCCACATGAGAACCCTTCCCCCGTGAGCCGCATGGCCTTGTATCCCTTGTAACCGCATAGCGCCTATCTTCCTGGCCGCATGGAATCCAGCAATCTCGAGCCGCATGAGTTTCTCCTTTCAGCCGCATATACCCTGACCAGTCCTGAGCCGCATGAATTCATCCCCTGAGCCGCATGGACTTCCCTTGCCTTGTTATATTATTATTATTATTACTCTATTATTATTAGTATGATAACAAGGCACGTGATTTATTGTGTATTTTTACGCCCATTTTATATCCTTATGCCTTTTGTCCTGAACTTGATAATCATGATTTGATTGACATGATTGAAATGACAATTGTACATGGCATGGTGTGGCAAGGAACTAGCATGACACGACAGTGACCTATAGTGGTGCACTCCTGACAAGTAAACCTGACATGACATGATAGTGGCTCGTCGTAGCGCACTCCTGACAAGTAGACCTGACATGATATATCTTGATAAGCTGTTGCGACGGCTACCTGACATGACATGACCTGTATAAATAACCCGAATACCGTGGGCGCTTGTGCTTGTATAAATAATCCAGTCCTATCTTGCATCATGTCTAGGAGGGGACTCCTGAGTACCACGGTCAGGAGTACCTACTAAATGGACTAAGGCTAAAAACTAGATTAATACACTAGTCATAAAGAGATCTCCCAGCTACAGGCAATCCCGTTACCTGGGCACGCCTTGGGATCTGTAGCCTGCCGTCGAGTAGGGCACATTTCCAGCACACTGTCATGTGTTGCACCCTTTAAGCTACCTAAGGGTACATTCGTTTTCTGGACGATGTACCCACCTGAATTCAACTCTAAATCTTTTAATCCGGGTAACCTGGATGGTCTGCAGGGCTTGTGGCTGTGGAGTAATCTCACTGCATCTTACTAGTAACTAGATCTGTGATAACCCTAGTTAGTTAAAGTATCAAGCCGTAATTCTTGCTTGGCCGTGAAGTGATTAGATGGAGTTTAACCAGTCTAGTCTTGTCTTGATCCTGTTACATGCCCTGATTTTCTTATATTATCTTGCCGATAAATGGTGAGAATTCCAAGTTCTGTTCAGACGAAGGGTTACAACCCCGGTCCTTGTTTGGTTTACGGGTTTTAACCTGGCTATCTGAATAGTTCCATGGTTATCTCGTCGTATATCACTCTGATGTATTTTTTTTATTTCTAGTTCTTACTTTTATTTATACTCTTGTACTGATTGCTGGTTTTAGTTCCTAAGTGAAGCTTCCTTTGTGGCACTTGCTCTTTCTGGGATCTGACCCAGCTGGTTTTGTATGGCCAGATTTTGGAGCAGCTCCAGAGGATCTACCGCTTTTCCAGCCCGATGGTGAACACCAGACGTAACCAGGGCAACGAGTGGGTTATTTTTAGCTCTCCCACTCTATTGTAAAAATATTCTTTTGAGGCGTTTAGCTGACGAGCACCTGTTTAGCTCGATTACACTTACTTACTGTCTGCCTACGGGCTGTAACATGATTGACAGATCCTAGGGTTGATCATGTATGACTAAACTCTTGCTAGTCCTAATATTTTGTAACGACTAGCTTCATGATCAGCTGAATATGTAATATTTGGGACGCCTTATTATTGTATATTTAATGATCATACATCTTGTAACATTTACTTACTTGCTTATGATTGAGACACTAGGCTTGTTCATGACCATAGGAGACTGTTGGCTTGTAGTAAACCCTCATGTATCTAGACAGCTGTGACCGTATAGCGAGATGGATTCCATTTTATATACGTAGTTGGCTATGTCTGCCCCCGCTTTCCAGTATTCTGGTTCTGGGGCGTGACATGGTTTAAGTGGTGGCCCATGCAGGTCTTGTAAATCAAGATATGTGAGGGTTTACCGAATAGATGTCTCAATCAGTATTCGTCCTTGATCTCTGCTCGTATCTTCAGAATCTCTGGATTCTTGTCCTGATCACATACTTGTATCGTTGATCTGTCCTGGTCCTTCTTTATTGTTCTCCATGTCGTCTTCTTCAGCGGCATCGTTCCTGGACCTGCCGGTCAGCAAGGCGGAGCACTTCCCGCAGATCAGCAGCAACCCAGAGATCAAGCCCAGCATTCCGAAGTAGCCTCCAGAGTCGTGCCTTCTGATGGAGAGCCACCAGTCCAGCCCGTTCAGCCTGCCGAGCCGGATGATGGCACTTTGGTAGGTTTCATCAGGACCTTGATAGCTTCTTAAGATCATCGAGGAGATGCCTTGCACCAGGCAGTGACGGATGCTCTGACCAGAGGAGGTCATCAGGGTAACAACGCGGCCAACAGCTTCAAGCGCTTGAACCCTCCATTCTTCGACGGTAGTGAAGATGCGATCGCCGTAGATGCTTGGCTTCAGGACACAGAGGTGATTCTAGAAGCAGCCAGGACCCCAGAAAACGAGAAGGTAGCCGTGGTGCGCCTGCAGTTATTGGATCTTGCCCGCAGCTGGTGGACAGCTCAGGCCGTTGGATTAGCAGCACCCATTGCTTGGGCAGTATTCAGGGAGAGATTCCAGACCAAGTATTTTGATGCTGTAGCTCGGTACGATCTACAGACCCGGTTCACCAATCTGAAGCAGATGGGCAGAACGGTCGACTGATATGCGGCCGAGTTTTCCAGACTCAGTCGGTTTGCTTCCACCTTGGTGGCAACCGAGTATAATAGAGCCCAGCGATTCCAGCAAGGGCTTCACCTGGAGATTCTATTGGCAGTTGAGCAGTTTGAGCATCAGACTTTTGATGCAGTCTTGAGAGCAGCTAGGAGGCATGAGTATACCTCCCAGAGGATTGTGGATAGGGCCGGAGGTCGGAAGAGATCCCACGGCCAGATGAATCAGTCTTCAGCACCAGCCCCGGCAGCCAGGACCTTGACTATTGGAGCTCCGAGGCGAGCGGCCTCAGTAACGTCGGTTCAGTATTCAACCCCGACGTACCCTCAACAGCAGCAGCAGAAATAGAAGCAGTCTTCCGCAGTGGGATGTTCTCATTGTGGGAAGCCAGGCCATGTAGTGGCAGAGTGCCGTAGGGCACAGGGATTGTGTCTGGCTTGTGGAGCAGCAGACCATAGGGTTGGATCTTGCTCGAATAGGGGTGGTTCATCATCGTCCAACCTTTCTAGCTCTTCGATGAGAGGACCAGCTCCGGTCCAGCAGCAGCAGTATCCATTGTCGAGGCCCTTGCCGCCTCAGTCCCAAGTATTCTAGCAGCAGAACCCCCAGCAGCATACTCAGGCCCAAGCCCAGGGTCAGAGCAGGCAGCGAGGATTTCAGCAGAGGGGACCAGCACCCCGAGGGCATGGTCATGCTATGGTGATGACCGCAGAAGAAAGATTGGCACCAGGAGAGGTAGTAGCAGGTACTATTCTCGTCAACTCCTTTCCAGCTTCAGCTTTATTTGATTCTGGTGCATCGCATTCTTTTATGTCTGCACGATTCGCGGCACGGGTAGGATTGGAGCCCGAGTCATTATCAGTAAGGCTCAATATACTTACTGGCAACGGACTTGTGGGAGTCGATAGAGTATTTTTCTCGTGTCGGATCGTAGTTAGCGGTAGAGAATTCCCCGCTAGATTGATAGAGTTTCCGATGGCCGATTATGATGTGGTCTTAGGGATGGATTGGTTGAGGAACCAGTATGCTAGAATAGACTGCCATATTGGTAGGATTATTTTTAGCATTCCAGGAGAGCCAGAGTTTTCCTTTTCCCGAGGCGCAGTTGAGCCTTCTCCTCCAGTGTTGCGGATGGCAGTAGTAGCAGTACAGTTGCCCCGGGTAGTCGAAAAGTTTCCAGATATTTTCCTAGAAGAGCTTCCAGGTATGCCGCCAGAACGGGAGATCGAGTTTACCATAGACTTGATTCCTGGGACAGCCCCAGTATCAGAGAGAGTCTACAGGATGGCGCCTTCAGAATTGGAGATATTGTACAAGATGATTGATGAACTCAGGACGAAGGAATTCATTCGTGCTAGTGGATCGCCTTGGAGAGCCCCGATGCTTCTTATGAAAAAGAAGGATGGTACGTCCAGGTTATGTATTGATTATCGTACCTTGAACTCAGTGACAATCAAGAACAGATACCCTCTCCCGAGGATAGATGACTTGTTTGATCAACTCAAAGGGGCAGCAGTATTCTCGAAGATCGACTTACGCTCAGGATATCATCAGATCAGAGTCAGAGAGCAGGACATCCCGAAGACAGCTTTCAGGTCTAGGTATGGGCAATAGGAGTTCCTAGTGATGCCATTTGGAGCAACCAATGCGCCGGCAGTAGTCATGGACCTCATGAATCGTATCTTCATGCCTTACTTGGATCAGTTTGTGATCGTGTTCTTGGATGGCATCCTGGTCTACAGCAAGAGTGAGGCGGAGCATAAGCAGCATCTCAGAGTTGTTCTTCATATTCTCAGGGAGCACCAGTTATATGCCAAGTTCAGTAAATGCGAGTTCTGGTTCGATCGCATTTCGTACTTAGGCCATATCATCATCAGAGGAGGAGTAGAAGTGGATCCCCAGAAGATTGTGGCTATTGAGTCATGGTCAGTGCCCATCACAGTTGCAGAAGTCCGTAGTTTTTTTGGATTGGCCGGCTACTACCGGCGGTTTGTTTCAGATTTTGCTCGGATTTTGGCGCCATTGACCCAGTTGACCCGCAAGGATGCGCAGTTTACTTGGACAGCAGAGTGTCAGAGTTCTTTTGAGTAGTTGAAGCGAGGCCTGATAACGGCACCCATTCTCACGCTTCCAGATGGAACCGGAGGATTCTCAGTATATTGTGATGCTTCAGGCAGAGGCCTAGGATGTGTTCTGATGCAGCATGGGAAGGTAATAGCTTATGCGTCACGACAACTTTGTGATCATGAGAAGAATTACCCAACCCATGACTTGGAGCTGGCAGCAGTAGTGTTTGTACTTAAGTTGTGGAGGCACTACTTGTACGGAGATAGGGTGGTGATTTTCACCGACCACAAGAGCCTTTAGTATGTTTTCACCCAGAATGATCTTAACATGCGTCAGAGGAGATGGCTAGAGCTGCTTGTGGATTATGATGTCAACTTGCAGTATCATCCTGGGAAGGCCAACGTTGTTGCAGATGCATTGAGCAGGAGAGCCAGAGTTTATTTCCTAACAGTACAACCAGAGCTGTTAGCCGATCTTCAGAAGATGGGTATAGAAGTTGTTCTCCCTTCCAGTGTGGCATTGATGGCCAGCATGCAAGTTCAGTCCACTATAGTCGAGAGGATCCGGATGGCACAGTCAGCAGATTCCAAGCTTCAGTGACTCAGAACAGTGTGTGAGGCAGGACGAAGACCAGAGTTATGTATTCATGAGGATGGTATACTTCGACATGGTAAGCATCTTTGTGTACCCAGTGGAGATATCAGATAGGAGATCATGTCAGAGGCTCACAGTTCTCAGTATTCCATCCATCCTGGCAGTACGAAGATGTACCGCGATATTCGTCAGCATTTCTGGTGGAATGGCATGAAGAGGGAGATAGCCCGGTTTGTCTCTCAGTGTTTGGTTTGTCAACAAGTTAAGGCTGAACATCAGAGGCCTGCCGGACTTCTTCAGTCCTTGCCGATTCCAGAATGGAAGTGGGAGCATGTGACCATGGATTTTGTGACCGGATTGCCTAGATCCCCAGCTGGTAAAGATGCTATCTGGGTTATAGTTGATCGGCTCACGAAGGTAGCTCACTTCCTCCCGTTCAGAGTTGGTCAGTCGACAGCTCAGTTAGCAGAGGTGTACCTCAGGCAGATCGTCAGATTGTATGGTGTGCCAGTTAGTATCACCTCGGACCGAGAATCCAGATTTATGTCGCACTTTTAGCGTAGCCTGCAGGAGAGTTTGGGAACTCATCTCCAGTTCAGTTCAGCATATCATCCGCAGACAGACGGTCAGTCGGAGCGTACGATCCAGACTCTTGAAGACATATTGCGGTCCTGTACACTTGACTTCGGTGGTTCATGGGAAAATCACCTGCACCTGGTGGAATTCTCGTACAACAGTTTCCAGGCCAGCATCCAGATGGCACCATTCGAGGCGTTGTATGGCAGGAAGTGCTGATCCCCGTTAGCTTGGGATGATGTTGGAGAGAGGCAAATGCTTGGACCAGAAATGATTACCCAGACAGTTGAGGTAGTCAGAAGAGTTCGGGATCATCTTCGAGTTGCCCAAGATCGCCAGCGCCATTGGGCCGATTCTCATCGGCGTCCTCTCAAGTTTTCTGTCGGTGACCATGTATTCCTGAGGATTTTGCCTAACCGTGGCGTCATTCGTTTCGGCACACGAGGAAAGCTTAGTCCTAGGTATATAGGGCCATTTGACATTCTGGAGCGAGTAGGAGATGTGTCCTATCGTCTCGCTCTTCCGTCGTCGCTAAGCGAGGTGCATGACGTGTTCCATGTATCCCAATTACGACGGTATATCCCGAACCCGAGCCATGTCCTGGATCATTCGAAATTGGTTGTTGGTACCAACCTTTCGTATGAGGAGAGGCCCGTGTCTATATTGGACCGGAGAGAGAAGATACTCAAGAACAAGACTATCAAGTTAGTCCGAGTTGCTTGGGGTCATCACTCTTTGGGTGAGTCAACGTGGGAGCGTGAGGATGATATCCGATCGCGATATCCCGACTTATTTGACTCGTGAGGTATAATGACTTCCTTATGCCTCAAGCCTTCGATTCCTTGCTTGAATGAGTGATTGCCTGCCTAGTTATAGCTTGCTTGTGCTTAATATAGCTTGTCCTCGTCTCTCTAGCCTCTTAATTAAATTCCGAGGACGGAATTCTTTTAAGGTGGGTAGTGTTGTAATGCCTGTGGTTCGTATTACGTATTTGTGGAATACGTGTACGTATTTTTCCCTGTATTGCATGCTTCCTTGCTTAGTTTCCTTCATGGCTTGGTTTATTCTTGGTTCGAGCTGGCTTGGTTCGGTTTGGGATTTCTTTTGGTTCATCATGGACCAAAGGGTGAACCCCCTACCTACCACCACCTCTACCATTTATTAACCATTCTTCCTTCTCTCTCTTCATTACTCTTCTTCTTCTTTCATTTACTTCTTCACCTACTAGAGAGAGAGAGGGAGGTCTAGGCAAGTGCAACTTGCTTCATGGAGGAACTCAAAATTTATTTCTTCATTCCCTTCCTTACAGCATTTTAACTTACTTTAGTACTTAGCATTTCCACTTTCCATGGCTAGATTCTTGTAGATCTAAGTTTATTTTATTTTCGGATTTCCTGAGTTTTGATCTACTTAATCTTGTTATTTCTGAGTTTTGATGGTTCCATGTTGTAGAGTATTTCGTTCTACCCTATTTTGACCTATGGAAGTCTGGATTTCGACTTCGGATGAAGGAATTATGAAGTTTTGAAGCCATGGATTTTATGGCTCTTCTTCTCGGCAAGTGGAGAAGAAGAGCAGTACTTGACCGCATGAATTCTCATACGACAAGCTTCTGGCCGCATGGTAAATTCTGTCGTATGGTCCTTCCAGCCGCATAGAATTTTGCCCAGCCAGCCGCATAGGCCCAGTCCCCCTGAGCCGCATGAGACTCCGTCCGACCCAGCCGTATGGAAGTTATTCCCAGCTGCATAAGACTCACTGAGCGCAGCCGCATAAGATCCCTTTATTCCCTGGCCGTATGGGACTCGACTCGGTTCTGCCGTATAGCCTTTGCTCTGCGAGCCGCATGAACCCAAGTCCGTTCCAGCCGCATGAGAACCCTTCCCCCGTGAGCCGCATGGCATTGTATCCCTTGTAACCGCATAGCACCTATCTTCCTGGCCGCATGGAATCCAGCAATCTCGAGCCGCATGAGTTTCTCCTTTCAGCCGCATACACCCTGACCTGTCCTGAGCCACATGAATTCATCTCCTGAGCCGCATGGACTTCCCTTGCCTTGTTATATTATTATTATTATATCCTTATGCCTTTTATCCTGAACTTGATAATCATGATTTGATTGACATGATTGAAATGACAATTGTACATGGCATGGTATGGCAAGGAACTAGCATGACACGACAGTGATCCGTAGTGGTGCACTCCTGACAAGTAAACCTGACATGACATGATAGTGGCTCGTCATGGCGCACTCCTGACAAGTAGACCTGACATGATATATCTTGATAAGCTGTTGCGACGGCTACCTGACATGACTTGACCTGTATAATTAACCCGGACACCGTGGGTGCTTGTGCTTGTACAAATAATCCAGTCCTGTCTTGCATCATGTCTAGGAGGGGACTCCTGAGTACCACGGTCAGGAGTACCTACTGAAATGGACTAAGGCTAAAAACTAGATTAATACACTAGTCATAAAGAGATCTCCCAGCTACATGCAATCCCATTACCTGGGCATGCCTTGGGATCTGTAGCCTGCCGTCGAGTAGGGCACATTTCCAGCACACTGTCATGTGTTGCACCCTTCAAGCTACCTAAGGGTACATTCGTTTTCTGGACGATGTACCCACCTGAATTCAACTCTAAATCTTTTAACCCGGGTAATCTGGATGGTCTGCAGGGCTTGTGGCTGTGGAGTAATCTCACTGCATCTTGGTAGTAACTAGGTCTGTGATAACCATAGTTAGTTAAAGTATCAAGCCATAATTCTTGCTTGGCCGTGAAGTGATTGGATGGAGTTTAACCAGTCTAGTCTTGTCTTGATCCTGTTACATGCCCTGATTTTCTTATATTATCTTGCCGATAAATGGTAAGAATTCTAAGTTCTGTTCAGACGAAGGGTTACAACCCTGGTCCTTTTTTGGTTTACGGGTTGTAACCTGGCTATCTGAATAGTTCCATGGTTATCTCGTCGTATATCACTCTGATGTATTTTTTTTATTTCTAGTTCTTACTTTTATTTATACTCTTGTGCTGATTGCTGGTTTTAGTTCCTAAGTGAAGCTTCCTTTGTGGCACTTGCTCTTTCTGGGATCTGACCCAGCTGGTTTTGTATGGCCAAATTTCGGAGCAGCTCCAGAGGATCTACCGCTTTTCCAGCCCGATGGTGAACACCAGGCGTAACCAGGGCAACGAGTGGGTTATTTTTAGCTCTCCCACTCTATTGTAAAAATATTCTTTTGAGGCGTTTAGCCGACGAGCACCTGTTTAGCTCGATTGCACTTACTTACTGTCTGTCTACGGGCTGTAACATGATTGACAGATCCTAGGGTTGATCATGTATGACTAAACTCTTGCTAGTCCTAACATTTTGTAACGACTAGCTTCATGATCAGCTGAATATGTAATATTTGGGATGCCTTATTATTGTATATTTAATGATCATACATCTTGTAACATTTACTTACTTGCTTGTGATTGAGACACTAGGCTTGTTCATGACCATAGGAGACTGTTGACTTATAGTAAACCCTCATGTATCTAGACAGCCGTGACCGTATAGCGAGATGGATTCCATTTCATATACGTAGCTGGCTATGTCTGCCCCCGCTCTCCAGTATTTTGGTTCTGGGGCGTGACATAGACTGTCCTAAAATATTGGTTTATTAAACTAAGATATTTTCAAGTCCTAGTATTATAATATCTTTTTGACTAAAACTATTTTAAAATAATTAAATTCTATCATAGCTATTTAAATGAATATGTTTGATTGGCTAATGCCTTGATTTCAACCCTAACAAATTGTACCAAATACCAGGTGACATTTTCATCCATGCAGTACTACTCTCGTGCTTCCAAAGCGAGGCAAGTACACCGACTCGATATTTTACTTTGTCTTTCTGTCTTACATTAATGTGTCATGTTCTCATATTGGATACGTGATACACACGATTGCATCGTCCTTGTTCGTAATTTCATTATGAATCATTGTTTATTACGGGGATTGGAGAAATATTAACTTTTGTATGACCACACCTAACCTAGGTATTGTGAATAGCCTAATCGTACACCTCACGTACGATTAAGCCGCACCTTGTAGAATTGTAAATTGTGAATTGATTGATTGCGGATTGTGGTCCTTAAGCCAGTCCACATTATGTTAATATTTCAAAAAGGTCACACTTGTATTGATTGTCGTGTTCATTGTCTTGTTCATTGATTGTTGTGTTTATTGTCTTTGCATATTGATTGTCGTGTCCATTGTCTTCAGTTTTGCATTCCATTTCTGGAACCATAGTTTTATTTTCAGCTATCGTATTCTGGTTTCACCTTGTATTCTGTATTAGTGTCGGGGTTGTACTTTGCTCTTTTCTTGACAGGATACGTTGCAGGTTAGCTTGAGGCCACATGGAGCACGGTGATATCATTGGATATTGCAGGATTTATTCCATTTTATTTTTTTGGATATTGTACTTTGTATTTAGATTTATCATTGTATATTTTATTTTACCGGATCTGTCTCCGGATAACATTGTAAAAGACTGGGATGATTTTGGTGATCTTGTATGGGACATTTCTATAGATGCTGTGTTGATTATTTTACCATGTACCTTGGAGTTTTCCTTAGTATTGTACAGCTTACTTCGTCGTGTCCAACGACGAAGGCTGGGCGTGTCCGACTCGTGTCCGATTATTCGGGAGCGGGTCGTGTCACTTCCTTACTCTCTTCCCAGCCCCCTCCCCCGAGCTCCCTTTCCATCCTCAATCTCCTCTCTCAAGCTTCCCCTCCCTCCCGCTCTTCCCCGGCCCGGCCCCTCCACGGCCATCACCTTCGCTCCTGTCATGGCCGCCCCACCGCTACGGCACCACCACCACTGCTTCCCTCACCACCAGCGCCGCCACCATCATCATCGTTGTCTCCCTCCTCCACCATCTCCGCTGTGGCTACCACCACCGACCTCCAGCCCGGCCTCTCCCCGACCTTTGACCGCCATGGTCGCCTCCACCACCAGCACCACCATCATCTCCTCCGCCGGTGGGGGTTTCCAACCGCTTCCCTCTCTTTTTCTCTACCTTTGGCGGGCCGACCCAACATGGCCGCAGCAGGTTCACCTTTGGCTTTCCCCTCCCTCTCTGTCTTCTCCAGCGGCCAGCGCCTCCGTCGTGAGCGTCGCGTTGCCTCGGGCTATGAGCTCCTCGAGGATCGAGCCCTTGTTCTGCGTGCCTAGGGTAGCGTGCTGCCTCGAGCAGTGTGCTGTCTCGGGCAGGGTGCCTGTCTCGAGCAGTGCACCCTTGACTTGCGTGTTCCCCTGTTCTTCATGCTCCTCGGGACATGTGCACCTCGATTTGTGTGTTGTCCCAATTTTCGTGCACCTCGATTCACGCACTGCCTTGGGCAGCAAAATGCCTCGAGCCCTGTGCTGCCTCGAGCCACGTGCCCATCTCGATTTTCGTGTCGCTCTGATTTGCGTGCACGCGTTGATTTATGTGTCGTCTCAATTTGTGTGCCACCTTGGACTCCGCACAGCATCGATTTGCGTGCATACGTCGACTTGTGTATCGCATGGATTTGTGTGCTATATTGTATCTTGTATCGTTTCGATTTACGTGCACGCTTCGATTTGCGTGTCGCATTGATTTGTGTGCCATCTCGATATTCGTGATTCCTCGATCTACGTGCATATTTCGATTTACGTGCATATCATATTCTTGTTTGCCTTGATATTTGTGTCATCTCGATTCTCATGCGTGTCTCGATTTATGTGCACGTCTTGATTTACGTGTCCGTATCGATTCGCGTGCCTCGGGTTCCGTGCTAGCTCTTGTACTGCTTGTGGGACCTATACAGTATATCCTCCCATCATCCTTTGTGATTTTCGATATTATTTTATTTTTTAATTCTAATAATTGTTTATTATGTGTTCTGTGGACCTCGATGGACGTGCTATCTTGGGTACCGATCGGCGAAGACTTGCTTGCCTAGTCGAGCCCTCTAGGCAAGTATCCCTTGCTCATTGATAGCTCTTGTCCTCGTCCTGGATTTAATTATATTTAATTTATTATAAATGTGAATGTATAACCAGGATTAGTGTAGCTTAGCAGTAGAACTGCCATGATGATAACCTAGGATAGCTTGGTTAGATACCGGTTTACGACCATATCGGACAACTCGGACGGGTCATCCACACCTCTGAGGACACGAGCACAACTCACATGTATGGTTTGTCCACATCTGCCCTGTATCCGACTCACGGTCGGGTAACGGCTTAGCTGACTATTTACTATGACTATACTTGTGGTTTGGATAGGACTGTGGGTTCGTGATGTGCCCTGCATGGCGATTCTTGTTGCTTGTGTTGGCTTGGCGCCCAGTACGCATCGTAGTGCTGCTGGAGGCCGAGATTTAGTGGTCTCGGGTACAATTTGGTTTCTATTACGCATCGTAGCGCTGCTGGAGGTGGAGACTTAGTGTTCTCAGCACTGCGATTCTGTCGCGGGTTGTGCTGAGTGGATTTAGCCCCAATTCGTTAGGAGCTCCCGTCCAGAATACAGAGGATACTCTACCGAATTTTTTCAAGAATTTCCGATCGGGAATTTGGTTCGAAGAATTAGACAGAACCGTTCCTTTGGTTTGCTGAACTAGACTTGTGCCAATTTATTTATACCTGATTCCAGTACCTGCTAGGTAGACTCCTGACTTGATTATTCGCCCAGCTCTTGACATGTCTTGTCCGATGGATAACGCAAGGAGAGCAGTCCATGCAATCCTTGCCATTTTTTCGAAGACATTTATTAATAAACTTTTGTCCCCTGACCATTCATTCTAGGAGTTTTCCTAGTCTAGTCAGTTAGGGCTGAGAGTTATTTTATGTATCGGAATTGTATTTGTGGATATATTAGAGGATTGAGTATAAGTTGGAAGGGTTGATATAGAATATGATCGGATAGACTCACGTGGATTCTTGGATATTAATGCGATTTCCTTTTGATGATGTACTAATTTGATTAAATATGACTATATAGATTCCTGGATTTCGATGATTGTGCGAGTGTTTTGCGGAACGAGAAGAATATCGAGGGTATCATTATATGATTTTTTATCCGACTTCCCAAACGCCCAAAACCTGGTACCTTTGTTGTATCCTGGTAGTTGGGGAACTTGTTGGCTGATAGCTTGTGATCGATGATTCAGAGGATTCTTGTGAGCCAGAGGGCCTAACATTGTTTATTATGATTAGCTTGTATCTGTGATCGCCTTTCTTGACATGATATTTATCTCATCATAGATGGAAGACTCCTGATAGATTGATCCGGTGGATAGACCGACTTGATGATTAGAGCTGTAGGCTCCCATGTGTACATGAGGTACTATTATAGTAGAGATTCTGACGGTGTACCTGACCTGATATCCATGCCATGATGTGGGCAGATGACTTCATGTGTCTGACAGATTTGTCCTTGTTTCTGACATGATACTTGTATCCGTGCTATGATTCCAGCTTACTTTTGAGGTAATGGTCCTGACTTTGCACTGCGGTGCGATCCTGATTTCTAGCTATATTTTGTGATTACCTGTACGTGTACCTTGCTAGTTGACATGTAGTTTTAGCGTGGTCAGGATTGATTGATTGCTTGTGCATAACGCTAAGGATGAATCACAACTGGGACTATAGGTGCCGAGGTTGATTCTTACTTAGCATTTTCATACAGAGGTACGACATCTAGGAGAATGACCATGTGACCATGGCATGTGATTCCGGATAACTGTAGGGATAATCTAGGTGACTTAAAACTGGTAGAATGATTGGGAGGGAACGAAATCCCGAGATCGTGCAGTACTAGCCACTTCTCAGACATTAGTCATGGAGTGCAGGCTGGCCGCTACAGATATGGTTACCGTCCGCGTTAGTGGATGACAGTATCCGGCTACTTTACTTACCATATACTTATCATGTTGGCACGGTGGCCTTACGAGGGACCGATGCTTATCGATAATGTGCAATGGCTCATCTAGTTGTGATATACTTGGCCCCGCTGGCCAGGCTGGATCTGTACAATCTGAGGATTCTCATAATTGCATTGTTGGGGTAACCCAACCACCACATAGAAAGCCGTAGTCATTATAGTGGCCGCTTATTCACTTAAATTGTTTGGCTTGTTGCTTGCAAAGCTGGCTGATATCCAGTTCCAGTTGGCGATGCAGGTATTATTGGATATTAGGAAGATTGTGATAATTGTTGGTTATTTAGCTATATTAGTTGTGGATTGTTATCGTGCGTTGGTACCGCACGATTCTTACCATATTTACTGTTCATATATGTTCTGCTTTATATTTTTTTTCATGCTGGCTTTTCTTCGCTCGTTCTTGAGCCTTTCTTTCTGGTACTTGCTGCGGTTGGCCTGACCAACCCTGGAATGTTCCCAGATTGTCGTGACCGACCCTGTGGATCTTCCAGTTTTGACTTGGAGGATGTCACCCCCAGTTTTCGAATTAGGGGTATTTTCGTCATTTTTCAAGTTTTATAATTTTTATAGGATTATTAGGGTTTTGGTTGATTTAGTTAGAATTTTATCCAATTTGGACTTAAGTTGGAGACCCGGGTAGTCTGGACACTAGTGGGACCCACATACTAGCTGGGCTTGGCCCACATGCCATCCTAACTAGGCTAGAAACCATAAACCATACTCCCATGGCTTAACTGGTCATTTAGAGGCTTAATTAGTCAATTAGAGTTAAACCAAACCCAAACCAAAGCAAACCGAGTCTAATGGGTTTGGAGGCCTAATGGGTCTCCACCCAAACCCATTAAGACCCCCCCTTGGCCGGCCATGTATAGGCAAACCCCCCTCTCTTTCCTTCACCACAAAGTAATCTCTCTCTCCATTTCATTTCTTTTGAAGCTTCTTCTTTAAAAGACCAATTCTAGGTATGCTCATTAACCCCCATTAATTTCCTCTCTTGCATTTATTCCTTCACAATAAATGTAGAGGAGACCATTCTCTACATTATGACCATAGCTTTTATAGGTTTTCCTAAAAACCTAGTTTAAGAATTTATTAGGGGTTTTTCTTTTTAGAGAGGAATATATATATATACATGTGTATATATATATATATGTATTGTGTATGTGTGTAGAGGAGAGTGGTGGTGGTGGTGTCAGGAGAGAGTGTGTGTGTGTCTATATATATTTACATGTGTGTGTGTGTATGTATTTATATATATATATATATATATATATATATATATATATATATATATATATATATATATATATATGTGTGTGTGTGTGTGTGTGTGTGTTGTGTGTTTGAGAGTCTATATATATATATATATATATATATATATATATATATATATATATATATATATATATATATATATATATATATATATAGAAAAAAAATATATATATATATAGATAGATAGAAAAAAAAAAATATATATATATATATATATATATATAGATAGATAGCTAGATGTTTAGATAAATATATAGGTAGATATATATATAAAGGGAGGGAATGAAGAGAATAAGAAGTAGCAGCAATAACAGTAGCAGCAGTTAGCAGAAATAGCAGTAGCAGCAGCAGCATTAGCCATAGCACTGGCAGCAGCAGCAGTTAGCAGGAATAGCAGTAGGAGCAGAAGGAGACGGAGAATATGATGAAGAATAAGAATAAGACGGAGAATAAGAATAAGACGGAGAATAAGGAGAAGGAGACGGAGAATAAGAAGAAGAATGAGACGGAGAATAAGAAGAAGAATGAGACGGAGAATAAGGAGAATGAGACAGAGAATAAGAAGAAGAATGAGACGGAGAATAAGGAGAAGGAGACGGAGAATAAGAATAAGACGGAGAATAAGGAGAAGAAGACGGAGAATAAGAAGAAGAATAAGACGGAGAATAAGGAGAAGAAGACGGAGAATAAGAAGAAGAATAAGACGGAGAATAAGGAGAAGAAGACGGAGAATAAGAAGAAGAATAAGACGGAGAATAAGGAGAATGAGAAGGAGAATAAGGAGAAGGGAATGTAGGAAATCAAATTAGAGAGGGTTTGTGAGTGAGTCGAATTTAGTGAAAGGGTAAATTAAGATATTGGCCTACGGCCAAGATATGGGTTTCGGAGTTCAAGATGGACTCGGATATGGGTTGTAAGGGTTGGTAATGGTTAGAAATAGTCGCCTAGACCTAGTCTTGACCTTAGTTGACCACGGTTGACTTTTTAGACCAAAAGTCAACCATGGGTCAACACTTTACCCAATTTAGTCCCAAATTCTATTAGAGTTGAACAGTTGACCAAAAGTCAACTGTGGTCAACTGTAAGTCAACTTTTGACCTAGTTTGATTTGGGTTGACTTCCAATGTTCTCCTGTGACCAAGGTTGACCTAACTAGACTTGCCTTGACCTAGAATGACAGAATAGGATTTAAATTGATTTGACCTTACTTCCTAAACATAGTATTGATACGTCTTATTCTCTATAGGTCCTCGAGGCGCTGCATTGGATCCAGTTGACATATTATATCATATCACAGGCGAGTACATTCTCTGATAACTTTTTCTCAATTTATGATAACTGTTATGATTCATGTACTTAGTGTAGATATGCTTATTCCTGACACATGGTTCTCACGGATTGGTATTCCTGGATCTCAACGAGAGATGTTTCTCCTTCTTAGGTTGTAATGTATTCTGCAAGCTCCTTTATAGCTCTTGCACAATATGTGGTCATTGATTCTAGAGAAGACTTGCTCCCTTCTCATTAGAATCCCGTGCAGTGACGTGTCCTGTTTGGATCCATTCTACCAGTTGGGGGTAGGGGGAGTAGTAGCGTATGCCTGTGATCAAATCTATCTTGCATTCTTGAACAGTGTTAGTCATATACCGCACTTATGACTAGCCAGGCCAGATCTTACAGGTTTCCAAGCCGGTCATAAGCTGAAACTACTACTCACACACATTGGATATATGGCTTACCTTGATTTGTGTACATACCATGATTCAGTTCTACTTTCCTGTTCTAGCTCTAGCTCTACAGCTTACCATGCCATGATACATACATGTACACTCCATGATTTTATTGTATATGCTCTATTTACAGTCTTATGGCTTTTATTCTATCTTGAGATCTGTTATGAGATATATGTACTCGTTCCATCCTGACCGGATATGTTGAAAATATTACAGATGCAGAGGAGGACTATTATTGCACTTACTACGGCCCACCGGATGTAGTGAGTTTAGAGACAGATACCCTAGATCCGCAGGGTGCAGTACCGCAGGGCGAGATACCGCCTATCTTGTAGATAGAGTAGGTTTTTGTACTGGACCTTGTCTCCAGTTACTCTTGAGACTGTTATATTTTGGCTTGTATTAGAGACTTGGACTTAGACTTGTATATTATTTGTGTTTGGACTTGACAGGTTATATTTTATTGTCGTGTTGTCTTTATCTTTCAGTTTTTACTTTATCATCTTAGAGTTGTGATTGAGCACTCGTATATTATCATTGCTTGTCCTCCTTTCGGAGTTGACCATATTCTCGACAGGTTTTGATATTATATATAAACTGTTGTTAGAGTAGAAAACCTACAGCGTTCCATGCCGTTTTTACGGTGAGGGTTGGGCGTTGTTACGTACACGTACCCTTATAGCGGGTGCGGGTCGTGACACGTTTTTAGTGGTGGCCCACGCAGGTCCTGAAGTTGCAATTAGTGCGATGTCGTAGCGGTACTCGTCTTAGAGTGTTGACTACGAGCCTTTGTTACATATAGGAGGTGGTAGGCTAAGAGTACTCAATCACAGTAGGATCTTTCCTTGCTTATCTTGCTTATCGCCTTTGATATTGATTTAATGCATTCTAGGAGCGACCCAGTGATCCGAGCAGAGCGCTTCCGGGAGGGATTGACATGGGATATCAAGATCCTGATCCCTTCCTTCTAGGCGACATATGCAGAGGTCTATGCGGAGGCTCGGAAGGTGGAGAGAGAGTGGGGCTTGAAGCCGAAGAGGGATCGTGAGTTGTTTTCGGGGGCCAGTAGCAGCACGGGGGCTGCTAAGCGCCCTCAGCTTCAGCATCAGCCGTTCCAGCATCATCAGCAGCAGGTGCAGGCCAGGGCATCTGTCCAGAGGGTTCAGCAGCGTCCGGGGCAGGATGATCCTCTTTGCCACTTCTGCAAGAAGCCCGGTCACCTATTTGAGTTCTGCAGGAGGAGGCTGGGTTTGTGTCTCTTTTGCGGTGCCGCTGGGCATCAGATGCGGGAGTGTCCCAAGAACTCCCGTGTCGCTGGAGCAGCTCAGAGGGCACCCGTACCGAGGGCACCAGCTAGTGTGTCGGTAGTTCAGCAGCGGGGTCCACTTCCGACCCAGCAGCAGCAGTTTGTCCAGCACCGCCAGCAGAAGGGTGTTCAGGATAGATCTTTTGCTCTTGCAGCCGAGGAGATGGAGCTTATTGCAGATGTTGTCGCAGGTTCTGTTCTGCTCGATTCTTTTTCAGCTTTAGCCCTGTTTGATTCTGGTGCTACGCAAAATTTTGTGTCTGTTTCTTTTGCTCTTAGGCACAATATCATTGCTGAATATCTTGGTAGGACTTGCAAGATTATGACTGGGAATGGCATCATCCTGGTTAATAATATTTGCAAGGGGCGGAGAGTTTCTTTGAGAGGCCGGGAGCTGGGTGCGTGTTTGCTCGTAACGCCACTTCCGAGCTACGATGTGGTACTCGGTATGGACTGGTTGAGCATGCACCATGCTAGCATAGACTGTAGAGGGGGCAAGATTCTGTTCAGGCCGCCAGGAGAGCTGGAGTTTGAGTTCACCAGGGGTACAGCGGAGCCAGGAGATGGATTCTGCGGAGCATTGTTGGCGGGGCCGGTGTTGCCACATCCACTTATTGCTGAGTTCTTTGATGTCTTTCTCGAGGAGTTGTCCGGGATGCCGCCAGATCGTGATGTTGAGTTTTCTAGACCTAGTGCCGGGCGCTGAGCCTATCTTCCAGCACGTCTATAGAATCAACAACAGTGAGTTAGCGGAGCTGAAGAAACAGGTCGATGAGCTGGAGGACAAGGGCTTTATTCGATCTAGTTCTTCACCTTGGGGCGTGCCAGTTCTTTTCGTCCCGAAGAAGGATGGTACGGTACGTATGTGCATTGATTACAGGGCGCTCAACAACCTTACCATCAAAAACAAGTATCCTTTGCCAAGGATTGATGACTTGTTCGACCAGTTGAGCGGCGCGAGGGTGTTCTCGAAGATCAACTTGCGTACCGGGTACCATCAGCTAAAGGTGAAGCGTGATGACATTCCGAAGACTGCATTTTGGACTCGCTATGGCCTGTATGAGTATACCGTCATACCGTTTGGGTTGACCAACGCCCCGGCGGTATTCATGAACTTGATGAACAAGGTATTTCATCAGTACCTTGACAAGTTCGTGGTGGTCTTCATTGATGACATTTTCATCTATTCGAAGACACCAGAGGAGCACGAGGAGCACCTGAGGATTGTGCTGGACACTCTCAGGACGGAGCAGCTGTATGGGAAGCTGTCCAAGTACGAGTTCTTCTTGGATCGCGTGGAGTTCCTATGCCATGTTGTCTCTGGCGAGGGAATTTCAGTGGATCCGAAGAAGATTTCTGCAGTAGAGTCCTGGTCTACGCCGAGCTCAGTAGCAGAGGTTCAGAGTTTTCTGGGTCTGGCAGGTTATTACCGGAGGTTCGTACAGGACTTTTCCAGGATTGCCCAGCCAATGACCCGACTTACCAGGAAGGACGAAGAGTTTGTTTGGTCCGAGGAGTGCCAGGCCACCTTTGAGGAGCTGAAGGCGAGGTTGACTACAGCTCCTATCTTGACGCTGCCATCTGGATCTGGTGGTTATACGATCTACAGTGATGCTTCAGGACGGGGTTTGGGTTGTGTACTTCAGCAGCACGGGAAGGTGATTGCCTATGCATCTAGGCAGTTACGTCCTCATGAGAGGAACTACCCTATCCACGCTCTAGAGCTGGCAGCGGTCATCTTTGCTTTGAAGCTGTGGAAACACTATCTGTACAGAGAGCGAGTTGAGATCTATACAGATCACAAGAGCTTGAAGTACGTGTTTACCCAGAAGGAGCTGAATATGAGACAGAGGCGATGGTTAGAGCTGATGAAGGATTTTGATATATCCTTACAGTACCATCCGGGAAAGGCCAACGTGGTTGCGGATGCTTTGAGCAGGTATCCCGTGGCCATGTGTTTGACGATGGATCGTCACCTTCAGGCAGATCTGGAGAGCTTGGGCATAGAAGTGATAGTTCCTGGGTTTGTGGCGCAGATGTGGGGTCTCCAGGTGCAGTCGGAGCTGATGGACAGAGTCAGGGCAGCTCAGTTTGAGGATGAGGCTCTGAGGGTCATCAGGGAGCAGGTCCGGGCAGGACTGTTGGATGAGTTCTCTATAGCGGGAGATGGGTCGTTGAGGCATGGTACCAGATTGTGCGTGCCGAACGGAGGACTTCGGGAGGAGGTTCTTCAGGAGGCGCATCGTTCTCAGTACTCTATGCATCCTGGAGCCAACAAGATGTATAGAGACTTGAGACAGCATATTTGGTGGTATGGCATAAAACGCGAGGTGGCTCAGTTCGTTTCTAGATGCTTGGTGTGCCAGGAGGTAAAAGCCGGGAGGCAGAGACCCGGTGGATTGCTCCAGCCACTACCCATTCCTAAGTGGAAGTGGGAGCATATCACTATGGACTTTGTATCTGGGCTTCCGTGCTCTCCAGGAGGGAAGGATGCGATTTGGGTCATTGTTGATCGATTGACCAAATTGGCCCACTTTTTGCCTTTCAAGGTGGGTTTGTCTACAGAGAGGCTGGCCGAGATGTACGTACGGCAGATAGTCCGATTGTACGGGGTTCCAGTGAGTATAATCTCGGATCGGGACAGCCGATTCACTTTTCACTCCTGGAGGAGTTTGCAGCTTAGCTTTGGCACATTGCTCAAGTTCAGTACCGCATACTACCTCCAGACAGACGGACAGTCGGAGAGGACGATTCAGACCCTCGAGGATATACTTCGTACCTGTGTCTTGGACTTCGAAAGATCTTGGAAGGACCACCTTCACTTGGTAGAGTTTGCTTACAACAACAGCTACCAAGCCAGTATAGAGATGTCACCTTTCGAGGCTCTATACGGACGGAGGTGCCGTACTCCCTTGTCTTGGGATGATGTCGGCGAGAGGGTTTTGCTTGGCCCTGAGATGGTAGTGGATGCTGCAGAGAAGGTCAGGGTTAACAGAGATAGACTTCGGGTGGCGCAGGATAGGCAGCGGCATTGGACCGATAGCCACCGGAGGCCGTTGAAGTTTGAGGTATAGTTTAGATTTTTCTAGTATTTGAGTCTGATTGTGATTGTTTTAGATCAAGCTCTAAGCCTTGTGTTTTGTTCTAGGTTGATGATCTTGTGTTCCTGCGGATTTCTCCGACGCGTGGCACGATTCGTTTTGGTGGCGGCGGGAAGCTTAGTCCACGATACATCGGACCTTTCCGTATCTTGGGCAGGGTCGGTGCAGTGGCTTACCGACTGGAGTTACCGCCCGCACTAGAGGGAGTACACAGTGTGTTCCACATGTCACAGCTGAGACGGTACGTGGCAGATCCCAGTCACGTCTTGGACCACTCTGAGATCGAAGTGGGACCGACACTCAGCTATCCAGAGAAGCCGATTGAGATCTTGGACCGAAGAGAGAAGGTGCTCCGGAACCAGGTCATTCCCTTGGTTCGCGTTGCATGGAGGCACCACTCTCCAGGTGAGTCTACCTGGGAGAGAGAGGACGACATGCGGGAGCGATTCCTATATCTCTTCGAGCCTTGAGGTAAAATTCTTTATTTTCCTTCCTTGTTCAATTCATGATTGCTGTGTTAGTTCTCATTCAATTTCGAGGACGAAATTCTTTTAAGGAGGGTAGATTTGTCACCCCCAGTTTTCGAATTAGGGGTATTTTCGTCATTTTCCAAGTTTTATAATTTTTATAGGATTTTTAGGGTTTTGGTTGATTTAGTTAGAATTTTATCCAATTTGGACTTAAGTTGGAGACCCGGGTAGTCTGGACACTAGTGGGACCCACATACTAGCTGGGCTTGGCCCACATGCCATCCTAACTAGGCTAGAAACCATAAACCATACTCACATGGCTTAACTGGTCATTTAGAGGCTTAATTAGTCAATTAGAGTTAAACCAAACCCAAACCAAAGCAAACCGAGTCTAATGGGTTTGGAGGCCTAATGGGTCTCCATCCAAACCCATTAAGACCCCCCTTGGCCGGCCATGTATAGGCAAACCCCCCTCTCTTTCCTTCACCACAAAGTAATCTCTCTCTCCATTTCATTTCTTTTGAAGCTTCTTCTTCAAAAGACCAATTCTAGGTATGCTCATTAACCCCCCATTAATTTCTTCTCTTGCATTTATTCCTTCACAATAAATGTAGAGGAGACCATTCTCTACATTATGACCATAGCTTTTATAGGTTTTCCTAAAAACCTAGTTTAAGAATTTATTAGGGGTTTTCGTTTTTAGAGAGGAATATATATATATATATATATATATATATATATATATATATATATATATATATATATATATATATATATATATATATATATATATATATATATATATATGTATTGTGTATGTGTGTAGAGGAGAGTGGTGGTGGTGGTGTCAGGAGAGAGTGTGTGTTTTAGTGTGTGTGTGTGTCTATATATCTTTACATGTGTGTGTGTATGTATTTATATATATAGATAGGAGTGTGTGTGTGTGAGTGTCTATATATATATATATATATATATATATATATATATATATATATATATATATATATATATATATGTAGATGTGTTGTGTGTTTGAGAGTCTATATATATATATATATATAGATAGCTAGATGTTTAGATAAATATATAGGTAGATATATATATATATATATATATATATATATATATATATATATATATATATATATATATATATATAGAGGGAGGGAATGAAGAGAATAAGAAGTAGCAGCAATAGCAGAAATAGCAGTAGCAGCAGCAGCATTAGCCATAGCACTGGCAGCAGCAGCAGTTAGCAGGAATAGCAGTAGGAGCAGAAGGAGACAGAGAATAAGATGGAGAATATGACGGAGAATAAGAATAAGATGGAGAATAAGAATAAGACAGAGAATAAGGAGAAGGAGACGGAGAATAAGAAGAAGAATGAGACGAAGAATAAGAAGAAGAATAAGACAGAGAATAAGGAGAATGAGACGGAGAATAAGAAGAAGAATGAGACGGAGAATAAGGAGAAGGAGACGGAGAATAAGGAGAAGGGGACGGAGAATAAGAATAAGACGGAGAATAAGGAGAAGAAGACGGAGAATAAGAAGAAGAATAAGACGGAGAATAAGGAGAAGAAGACGGAGAATAAGAAGAAGAATAAGACGGAGAATAAGGAGAAGGAGAAGGAGAATAAGGAGAAGGGAATGTAGGAAATCAAATTAGAGAGGGTTTGTGAGTGAGTCGAATTTAGTGAAAGGGTAAATTAAGATATTGGCCTACGGCCAAGATATGGGTTTCGGAGTTCAAGATGGACTCGGATATGGGTTGTATGGGTTGGTAATGGTTAGAAATAGTCGCCTAGACCTAGTCTTGACCTTGGTTGACCACGGTTGACATTTTAGACCAAAAGTCAACCATGGGTCAACACTTTACCCAATTTAGTCCCAAATTCCATTAGAGTTGAACAGTTGACCAAAAGTCAACTGTAAGTCAACTTTTGACCTAGTTTGATTTGGGTTGACTTCCAATGTTCTTCTATGACCAAGGTTGACCTAACTAGACTTGCCTTGACCTAGAATGACAGAATAGGATTTAAATTGATTTGACCTTACTTCCTAAACATAGTATTGATACGTCTTGTTCTCTATAGGTCCTCGAGGCGCTGCATTGGATCCAGTTGACATATTATATCATATCACAGGCGAGTACATTCTCTGATAACTTTTTTCTAATTTATGATAACTGTTATGATTCATGTACTTAGTGTAGATATGCTTATTCCTGACACATGGTTCTCACGGATTGGTATTCCTGGATCTCGACGAGAGATATTTCTCCTTCTTAGGTTGGGATGTATTGTGCAAGCTCCCTTGTAGCTCTTGCACAATATGTGGTCACTGATTCTAGAGAAGACTTGCTCCCTTCTCATTAGAATCCCGTGCAGTGACGTGTCCTGTTTGGATCCATTCTACCAGTTGGGGGTAGGGGGAGTAGTAGCGTATGCCTGTGATCAAATCCATCTTGCATTCTTGAATAGTGTTAGTCATATACCGCACTTATGACTAGCCAGGCCAGATCTTACAGGTTCCCAAGCCGGTCACAAGCTGAAACTACTACTCATACATATTGGATATATGGCTTACCTTGATTTGTGTACATACCATGATTCAGTTCTACTTTCCTGTTCTAGCTCTAGCTCTACAGCTTACCATGCCATGATACATACATGTACACTCCATGATTTTATTGTATATGCTCTATTTACAGTCTTATGGCTTTTATTCTATCTTGAGATCAGTTATGAGATATATGTACTCGTTCCATCCTGACCGGATATGTTAAAAATATTACAGATACAGAGGAGGACTATTATTGCACTTACTATGGCCCACCGGACGTAGTGGGTTTAGAGACAGATACCCTAGATCCGCAGGGAGCAGTACCGCAGGGCGAGATACCGCCTATCCTGTAGATAGAGTAGGTTTTTGTACTGGACCTTGTCTCCAGTTACTCTTGAGACTATTATATTTTGGCTTGTATTAGAGACTTGGACTTAGACTTTTATATTATTTGTGTTTAGACTTGACAGGTTATATTTTATTGTCGTGTTGTCTTTATCTTTCAGTTTTTACTTTATCATCTTAGAGTTGTGATTGAGCACTCGTATATTATCATTGCTTGTCCTCCGTTCGGAGTTGACCATATTTTTGACAGGTTTTGATATTATATATAAACTGTTGTTAGAGTAGAAAACCTACAGCGTTCCACACCGTTTTTACGGTGAGGGCTGGGCGTTGTTAAGTACACGTGCCCTTATTGCGGGTGCGGGTCGTGACAGAGGATGTGCTTCAGTTCCGGACCATGCTAGAAACTGTGGGAAGGTATACCCGTCTACATTATTATCATGTATTGTAGATTTTCTGATTATCATATGAGTACTTCCTGCTTTCCATATGATTATCTTTTGTTGATTATTTCTATTGTTATTGCATGTGGACATGAGATCATATTTTAGGCCATAGATTGATTGCATGCTAGGGTACCCAACAAGATTGACAGCAGTCATCGTCGTATAATGTCTTTGTACCTTATACGGTGTAGCTGGCCTATGTTCGTCCCCGTATTTCGGTACCGAGTTGTAACAAGGTTTTAGTGGTGGCCCATACAGGTCTCGTTTTGAGATATTATTGGGTATCATATGATTATTGATTTCAGTCCATTATTCCTTGGTATTCCCACTTGTTACACTTGTCCTTCGCTCCCTTAAACTTGTGAATTGGTTCTCATCTCTACCTTGACCTATTTTGCTTTGTCCTGTCTTATTCGTTGTTATCTAACTTTATTCCCTGTTTTGAAATACATGGTCCTGTTGTTGGCCATGTTGGTCACTTTGTCAAATAAGACGATGTCTTGTCTTTATCTTTGGGTTACTCGTTATCTATCTTAGGTTCTGTACTCTCTACCAGTGTTTCGCCTTAGTTGATTCTACTGTTATCCAATTCATGTGTTGACTTCGTGTTGACTTAGTATCATTATCGCCCTCTTCGAGCGTTGGCATAATTGTTGTGGAAGGAAGATTTCATCGAGACTCTGATATTGGATATTTTAACATTTGTTGAGTATCTAGTGGATATTCTTGTATCAATTTTAGCACTTTTGATTCTGGACAGTTCCGCAATCATGATTATCTATTTCCGATATCATTTGATTATGGATATATTTTCTATATAATATGTTCTGACATAGATTTTGGATTTGGAGTATTTTTCCATAAAACTATCTTGTGTTATGATTGAAGGTGTTTTTGGATGTATATTATGATTTGACATGGATTTTGGATTTTGATTATTTTCCTAGAATTGTCTTGTTGTGTTATTAAATGTTTTATGATTTTTTTGAATTGGACATTTGGGTTATAGATTTGATTCGTTTTGGATATTTGTCAAGAGTGACCTGGTGACCCTAGTATACCTTGGTGGCGTGGTAACGAAAGTTGTAGCCGCTCGATTATAGTGCCATGTGAATCTTTTGCATCCATTCCGGATGACGTGGCAGGGAATGACCATGACACATATTGTAATCGGATATAAGGAAACTACTGTTGTCGTTTTGAGACAAATGTCCTCGATTTTACGATTTTCTGTGGATTTTTATGCAGTTGGGATTTTAGGATTTCTGATATTGTTTTCAATATTGGTACTCGTTTTGATTCATGAGTTATTTCGTGCATGCGAGATTTTGATTTTTGAGATTCTTTCGGTATTTTGGATTTACTTTAAGAGTTGATTTGTGTAGCTAGATATTGTTCTCTTCGATGTTTTCAGATTGAGATTTTGTTTATTTCTAGTTGTATTACTTGATTTATGTAAGGTGGGTAGAGTTTTCATGATATGTATGTACTAGTTTGAAAACCTTATTTTAAATAATTTTTAAATTTCGAGGACGAAATTTTTGTAAGGTGGGTAGGATGCTATCACCATGTTTTGAAAATATGTATGTGACTGTATTTTTGTATTTTGAGGATCTTAAATTTGGGTATACTTAAAATTTTCTTATTTTCTTGAATGTTATTTTTTCCCATTATTATTATTATTGTTATTATTACTATTTCAACTTACTCCTATAACTACCCCCTTTCTTTCTCCAATCTTTCTCACACAGCCCACCCCTCCCTACCTAACTCCCCTCTCTTCTCCTCACAGCACCCCCCACCTTTCTCTCTCTTCCTATCCCTCTACTGGAGACCAGCTCCCCCCTCACTCTCCCGTTCAACTCTCTTTCTCTCTCTCTTCCTCACTCTTGTCCCAGCCCCCTCCCCCGAGCTCCCTTTCCATCCTCACCCTCCTCCCTCTCAAGCTTCTCCTCTCTCCCGCTCTTCCCGGGCCCGGCCCCTCAGCGGCCATCACCTTCGCTCCCGTCATGGTCGCCCCTCTGCTGCGGCACCACCACCACTGCTTCCTTCACCACCAGCGCCGCCACCATCATCATCGTCGTCTCCCTCCTCTACCATCTGTAAAACCCCTATTTTTTATTATTATTTTATTATTTTATTAGACTTAAAAATAAATTTATATAATTTATGGTTTTTATTAATTATTAAGAATGACCTTAGCCATTGTTGAGTTTTGGAGCACTAGACGACCATGACTTTTAGCACGGAAGTTGTAGCAGTGTGCCTTGACTAGTATATTAACCATGCCAGGGAAAGCCTAGCCGTGGTAATATCCAAACTAGAAAAACCAGGCCAAGTTGTGAATGGACTTATTTAAATTATTTTAATTAAATATTATTTTATATATTGATTTTTAGATGGCCCGGTTTGTCCAATTCAGCCCGAACTGGGCCCGAACCGAATTTAAGGCCATGTAGGCATGGGATAGTACCAAGGTGGCCATGTAGACATATTTTATGTACGTAGAAATATTTCCTAAATTATTTTAGAATTTTATGTACAATTTCTAATTATTTAAATAATTGTACTATTATTGGTATTTTATTATTAAATAATATTGTGCAACACTTTGTACAATTTTTGGACCCAGATAAGGGGGTGTAGTATAAGTCCACCAAAAATCCACCATTTGAATTATTTTAATATTTATTTATTGTTAATATTATTTCGGTTATGATCAAATAAATATATTTATTATTGTTAAGTTACTATTATTGGATTTTATTTTATTTGTCAAACTAAATTTACATATATGTAAATATGTCAAAAATAGATTCTAGATAATATCAAAAAAATTTATTTGGATTTTATGGAGATATATATATATATATATATATATATATATATATATATATATATATATATATATATATATATATATATATATAAGAGAAAGAAAGAAAGAAAAAAGGCAATGAGTGGTCGGCCCCACCATGTGGGAACCGACCACCCCAACCAAGCAAAGAAATAGCAAGTAGCAGCAACTTGCGCCCATATATATGCAGCAGCTAGTTAGCAATGTGGCCGACCTTTTTTTGCAAACAGCAAGCATTTAAACCCATTAGGCCGATCCCCTTCCCATTTATATATATATATATATATACCTACATATATATATATATATATATATATATATATATATATATATATATATATATATATATATATATATATATATATATATATATATATAAACCCTACAAAAAATTTCTTCCACCTCCTTCCTCTCCTCCTTCCTCCTCCCCACTCCACAGCGAAGCTCGGACGCACCATGGCAAAGCCGTGCTCGCGAAGACGACAAAGGAACCATCGACAACAGCAGCAGTAACGGAACAGCGAGGTACTCACCTTCTCTCCTAGTTTTCTCCCATCTCGTTCGATCGTTTTTCGATCTACGAATTTCTACGCGTAGCCCCCATGACCCTCTTCGAGATCCCCAGGTGGATTTTGATATGGCCATCCAACTTGCTCGAAAAATTGAGGCAAAGTTGGGAAAAAACCACTTTTCTGTAATATTAAAAACTAAATTGAAACGACAACTTGTCGGCCACTTTTCTCGCTGTCCATTAAACTTTCATAGAAACTAATTGAAGGCAGAGAATAACAACATAACCGAGACTACAACGCAATTTGTAGAATCAGATTTAACGCATCGTACAGAAAGTTATGGATCGATGAACTTGTGCGAAAAAACTGTTTTTGAAACATTAAAAATATGGAAATTCACCCCGATACGGCGTCCATCCCGACAAACCAGGTGACGTGGTCGCGCACTATACGCATCCAAAGGCGCGTATGTAGTTGTCAACGTGTGGGAACTGACGGAACCCGATTTTGTTGCATGTGCACGACGAAATCAGTACGTATCCGTCGAGATACCCCCGTATCGATCCTTTGCAAATTAAGTCACAACTTCGTGTACACTCATCAAATCGCGACGAAACTTGCGCCATTGGACTCGAAATATTTTTTTGTCCTGTGAGCCAAGTTTGGTTCAATTTTGAGAAGGTTGATCGGGACGCTATTTTGGCGGGCCGACAATCCCACTCAACGGGCGATTTTGTGCACGGCCCACCGGAATCCAAAATTGGACATATCGTTGGGTTCGTCTCATCAAAATAAATCTGTAGACATGTAGTTTGACGACTTTAGAGACCGTAGATATTGGCACGTATTTTGGTACAAAGCGGGTCCAACGGTGGACATCGTTTTGACCAGAAATTACGAATTTGCCCATGTTTCAGAATTTAACTTTTGGACAGGCGTTTCCTAGGCATATCTTATATTCCAAACTCGTTCGTGATGTTTGTTGCAGCATCCGAAGTCATCTGCAGGATTTGGCTTTTCTTGCTTCATTTATTTGTCTGTTCGAGCTACTGGATTATTCTCATTTGCACATAACCCCAGGCAAGATACCTTGCCACCTTACTCTGTGATTACTTTACTTTATTTTTAGTTACTTATTTTTAGTTTCATATATTTGCTCTATATTTTATATTGTTGTACGTCCAAGTCACACTTGGGTGCAAGCGACTATATCGGTCGTTCTAATTGCTTTTAAATTATTTTGCATTAACTTAGCTTAGTGACCACCCATTGGATAATGAGGTATTGTCATATCTTATACGGCCTTGACACATACTTTACCACGTATTGTGAATCACATATAGGATACGTACTCGCGTAGTCGGCCGGCCACCGATACGTATGAGGCGTGCGACGTTTAGGAGTAACTGCCAATAGAATTGCATGCTAGTGGACTTGGCAGTTACTAGAGTTTCATATGAGTCATGGATGTGACTTCAGTAGGCATTAGGAGGGAAGAACTGTTCCTTGATGTATGGGCCACATTTACATACTGCTATTGTACCTGAAGCTCCGTTGGAGACGCAGGTTCACCCTATTGTACTGATTCCCTCTGACGTTCATGGAATATGGACGTTTTCTTACTGATTCCCTCTGACATTCGTCGAATGTTATGGACGGATTGTACTGATTCCCTATGAGAGGGACGATGCCACTGCTATACAGCCCGAGTACCCATATGTGAAGGATTGTTCTATATTACATATTCGCTATAGTACGGTTAGGTGTCCTATTGTATGCATCCTTTATTTTCTATTATATATCACAGTTTATATGGCATGGTATTTTTTTGTATCTTGTTAAGCCCCTTTGAGGACCTGGTTATCTCTCCAGGTGTGTGCTTCTGTGATATTGTAGGTGTTCTAGTCGAGGTCGCGATCTTCTCTATTCATTCGGAGATGACGTGTCTTGGGTCTTTCTTTGCTACTCCCGCCAAATCATTTCAGTTTCCATGTATATTTTTCCTTACTTGTTGGTAGTGGATTTGTCTCCGCCCAACGTATTGTACAAAGACTTATTACAGTTGATTATATAATATTTTTTATTCTTTATTTGTGGATGAGATTAGATTACTCTTGGTTTAATGCATTTTACAGCTTATATATTCATACGAGGTTTCCATATATTGGAGTATACTTCGTATGTATGCAGCTGGCATGGATACGTACCTAGTCCTAAGTATTTTGGGACTGGGGCGTTACATATTTTTGTGGTGGCCCATGCAGATCGAGTTTGTCACTTCGGTTACGTTATTGTACCGATGTGAGCCTGCAACATAGGATTAGAATCTAGGCATCTCATCCATACAGCTTGACCTCTTCCCTTGGCTTCAAATTCTGAACTCTCGTTCGACTTCCTTGAATTGCCTCTTGCTTGATTCCTTTCTACCATTGATTCCTATTTTCGTGCTTAGAGTCAACGAGGAAGATGACTACACTAATATATGCTCATAGGTCAAACACATGGCTAGAATGGTTATATTGGCAATTGGAATACATTTAAGACTCTAATTGAGTTAAAAAGGTTTTTTTTAAAAGTGTGATTTAATGATTAGTAATTTGTAAAGTAGAATATTACCAAGAAAAGTTTTAATCTTGAGATTTCTAAATAGTAAACATTATAGGATTGATACTGCAGGAAAAAAAATAGCTAGAATCTTTATACCATTGATTTAAGAAATTGATTGGATTTTTGAGTTTTGATATTTATGAATTATGGAGTTATAGTTATACATCTTTGAACAAATATAAAATTGATTTGAGTTTCGAGTTGTGATATTTATGATTTATTGGAATATAGTTATACACCGTTGAACAGTTATAAATTTGGTTTGAAAATGATCTCAGAATTTAATTGTGGCAGAAGGAATTATTTAAATTGAGTCGTACAAGTTACGGTTAATATGTTTATTAAAATTTTAAATTTTTTTGTAGAAGTAATGATTTCTAAATTTTTGATTTAAAATATTTGAAAGTTATGAAAATAATTTTTGAGTATTTTCTTTATTTTAAATTGTGTCCTATGATTGAGGATTTACAAATCTATTTAGATTTTGTTTTTTAAAAAAAATTATGAATTTGGATATCAAATTTCGTATAAAAAATGATTTTATGACTGGTAAGATTATTCGAAAATTTAGTTTAATGTTGGATTGCTAATATCACAAATTTTGAAATAAAATAAAAAAATATTAATGATGTGATAAGGTTGTTTTGATTGATTAAATAAAGTTACCATTTAAAAGTTGTGATTATGTTGGAATGACTTAGTATGAATAGAAGTTATAATTGATGAGTGCATTAAAATATTGAGCAAAAATTTTAAGATTGTTTTGTATGTGCTAGAAATTTTTATCTGGGGAGCTATTAATTTTTTTGTAGAGTTTTAAAGTTATGATTGATTATGGATATTTTATATATAGAGTCATGATTTATGAACTCTTGAGTTTAAAGGTTGGATTGAAAATGTAAAATTTTGAAAAAGTCAGTAGTAATATGATAAAAAAAATTTCTTTGAGATTTATGAAAGTGATTTAAATTTTTTTCATGATGAATTTGAACGGCTTGGGGTGAATACAAATTTTGGTGGTTTTTTTGAAACTTTTGGAGGAAACTTGAGTTAAAATCTTAATGGTAGGCCATCAAGATAGCTCTAATAAGGTAGATGTACTCCACACTAATTGTCATATCACTTATGACTATGATAGTAGTATGTACACAAGTGTTGTTAGTCATCTACCAAACTATGCGACTGTATCCCAATCTTGACTTACTCGACCTTCCCTCGTGACCTACTAACCGTTGCGGATTGAATAACAAATTGATCGCTCCTTGACTGTATTCATCTAGAAGACTATCTTCTCACTAAAACTGTGTCCCTAAATTATTATTTTACTGGATTCCTTAATTAATTTTATCTCATGATTTAACTTGATCTCCTTTATTATTGTGCATAAATTGTCATCCCATGAACTCCCACTTTCTATTTTTGATCTTTTGGCGTGTCTTACCGTGACTTGGATATTTGGAGTACAACACTAGACTTTTTCTTCCAACAAATTTCATATGTAAGGCCTAGACAAGCCCACCTTCAGGTAGATATATTATGTCCCACTAAAATACGTCTCCTTGTACTCTATTTCTTGATATGACCTTATGGTCAAAATGGCCAAACTATAACCTCTACCATGACACCAAAATACTTCCCGACTTCAATTAAGAGATCCAACCTTGACTCAATCCCTTAACCCGATAGGTGAATTTTGTTCTACTTAGTTCCTTAAATGCTTAAATTTGTGCTTTATCTTGATTGCTTAACCCATTATCCCATCATATTACTAGTTTAACCCTTGTAAGTTGGGTAGAATACCTCACAGCCCAACAAAGCCTTTGTCCTTGTGACCCATGTTGATAAGTTTGCTTAGATTATAATTTCAGAGGACCCTAACTTAGCTAGTCAACCAAGACGACTGTATAGGCCCAAACTTTGGGCGAGCCTTGATTTTACGACTATATCGGACAACTCGGACGGGTCATCCACACCTCTGAGGACACGAGCACGACTCACATGTATGGTTTGTCCCCATCTGTCCCGTGTCCGACTCGCGGTCGGGTAACGGCTTGGCTGACTGTTTACTGTGACTATACTTGTGGTTTGGATAGGACTGTGGGTCCGTGATGCACCTTGCATGGCGATTCTTGTTGCTTGTGTTGGCTTGGCGCTCAGTACGCATCGTAGTGCTGCTGGAGGCCGAGATTTAGTGGTCTCGGGTACAATTTGGTTTCTATTACGCATCGTAGCGCTGCTGGAGGCGGAGACTTAGTGTTCTCAGTACTGCAATTCTGTGGCGGGTTGCGCTGAGTGGATTTAGTCCCAATTCGCTGGGAGCTCCCGTCCAGAATACAGAGGATACTCTGCCGATTTTTTTCTAGAATTTTCGATCGAAAATTTGGTTCGAAGAATTAGACAGAATAGTTCCTTTGGTTTGCTGAACTAGATTTGTGCCAATTTATTTATACCTGATTCCAGTACCTGCTAGGTAGACTCCTGACTTGATTAGTCGTCCTGCCCTTGATATGTCTTGTTCGACGGATAACGCAATGAGAGCAGTCCATGCAATCCTTGCCATTTTTCCGAAGGCATTTATTAATAAACTCTTGTCCCCTGACCATTCATTCTAGAAGTTCTCCTAGTCTAGCCAATTAGGGCTGAGAGTTGTTTTATGTATCAGAATTATATTTGTAGATATATTAGAGGATTGAGTATAAGTTGGAAGGGTTGATATGGAATATGATCGAATAGACTCACGTGGATTCTTGGATATTAATGCGATTTCCTTTTGATGATGCACTAATTTGATTAAATATGACTATGTGGATTCCTGGATTTCGATGATTGTGCGAGTGTTTCGCAGAACGAGGAGAATATCGAGGGTATCATTATATGATTTTTACCCGACTTCCCAAACGTCCAAAACCTGGTACCTTTGTTGTATCCTGGTAGTTGGGGAACTTGTTGGCTGATAGCTTGTGATCGATGATTCAGAGGATTCTTCTGAGTCAGAGGGCCTAACATTGTTTATTGTGATTAGCTTGTATCTGTGATCGCCTTTCTTGACATAATATTTATCTCATCATAGATGGGAGACTCCTGATAGATTGATCCGGTGGATAGATCGACTTGATGATTAGAGCTGTAGGCTCCCATGTGTACATGAGGTGCTATTATGGTAGAGATTTTGACGGTGTATTTGACCTGATATCCATGCCACGGTGTGGGCAGATGACTTCATGTGTCTGACAGATTTGTCCTTGTTCCTGACATGATACTTGTATCCGTGCTATGATTCCAGCTTACCTTTGAGGTACTGGTCCTGACTTTACACTGCGGTGCGATCCTGATTTCTAGCTATATTATGTGATTACCTGCACGGGTACCTTGCTAGTTGACCTGTAGTCTTAGCATGGTCAGGATTGATTGATTGCTTGTGCATAACGCTAAGGATGAATCACAACTGGGACTATAGGTGCCGAGGTTGATTCTTACTTAGCGTTTCCGTACTGTGGTACGACATCTAGGAGGATGACCATGTGACCACGACATGTGATTCCGGATAACTGTAGGGATAATCTAGGTGACTTAAAACTGGTAGAAGCATTGGGAGGGAACGGAATTCCGAGATTGTGCAGTACTAGCCACTTCTCATATATTAGTCATGGAGTGCAGGCTGGCCGTACGGATATGGTTACCGTCCGCGTTAGTGGATGACAGTATCCGGCTACTTTACTTACCATATACTTATCATGTTGGCACGGTGGCCTTACGAGGGACCGATGCTTATCAATCATGTGCAATGGCTCATCTAGTTGTGATATACTTGGCCCCGCTGGCCAGGCTGGATCGGTACGATATGAGGATTCTCATACTTGCATTGTTGGGGTAACCCAACCACCACATAGAAAGCCGTAGTCATTACAGTGGCTGCTTATTCACTTAAATTGTTTGGCTTGTTGCTTGCAAAGCTGGCTGATATCCAGTTCCAGTTGGCGATGCAGGTATTATTGGATGTTAGGGAGATTGTGATGATTGTTGGTTATTTAGCTACATTAGTTGTGGATTGTTATCGTGCATTGGTACCGCATAATTCTTACCCTATTTACTGTTCATATATGTTCTGCTTTATATTTTATCATGCTGGCTTTTCTTCGCTCGTTCTTGAGCCTTTCTTTCTGGTACTTGCTGCGGTTGACCTGACGAACCCTGGATTGTTTCCAGATTGCCGTGACCGACCCTGTGGATCTTCCAGTTTTGACTTGGAGGATGTACTTCAGTTCAGGACCATGCTAGGAACTGTGGGAAGGTATACACGTCTATATTATTATCATGTATTGTAGATTTCCTGATTATCATATGAGTACTTCCTGCTTTCCATATGATTATCTCTTGTTGATTATTTCATTGTTATTGCCTGTGGACATGAGATTAGATTTTAGGCCATAGATTAATTGCATGCTAGGGTACCCAACAAGATTGACAGCAGTCATCGTCGTATAACGTCTTCGTACCTTATACGATGTAGCTGGCCTATGTCCGTCCCTGTATTCCGGTACCGGGTCGTGACAGTTCGCGAGCTGCTCGAAGCTCGATTCGATAAAAGCTCGTTTGAGCTCGGTTCATTTAGTAAACAAGCTGAGCTCAAGCTTCATTTTTGAGCTCGTTTAATAAACAGCCAAGCTCAAGCTTACAAGTATTCGGCTCGTTCGAGCTCGTAAGTTGGCTTGTTTATGAGCTTGCGAGTTCGCTCGTTTAGAAGCTCGTTTATAAGCTCGTTTAGAAGCTCGTTTGTTTGTTGAATTCTAATTTTATGTATGTTTGTATAATAATATGGTTGTGTGCTTTATTTGTGTATATGTCCTTAATAATTGATATGAAGGAACTTTTTTAATTAAATTTTTATAAATAGATTGTTAAAATTACAGGTACTTGAATTCAAGCGTAACTAGCTTGAAATCGAGCTCATTAAGCTTGAAATAAAGTTGAACAAGCTTAAAATCAAGATTAATGAGCTTGATATGAGCTTGTTTATCAAGGTTGAATCAAGCTTGCTTATTAAGCCAAGCTCGAGCTCAAACCAAGCCAAGCTCAAGCTTAATATAAACAAGCTCAAGCTTAAAAATAAAAAAATTATCAAGCTTGAGCTCGAGCTCGATTAATTCTAGTCAAGCCAAGTCAAGCTTACAAAAGCTTGGCTCGGCTTGGCTCGTTTGCAGCCCTAGTGGAGGCTCTAGAGTTCAAGGTGTGACCCGGTCCGGGCCGGACCGGACCGTGCGAAATTGAACCGGGCCCAGGCGGGCTTGGTCCGGGCCCAGCCCGGACCGGAAGCAGAAGCGGGCCGGTCCTGGCCTGGCCCGGTCGTGGCCAGATGAACCCAGCCCGGCCCAGTGACCCGGCTTGGGTAGGGCCGGGCCGAGCCGGTTCGTGGGCGGGCTCAGACGGGCCGGGCTCGGGCCGGTTCAGCGGGCCGCCGATTTTTTTTCTTCTTTCCCTTTTTACCATTTTAACAATTTTTTTAACTTCATATTCATTTAAATTTTAAGTTTATTTTGTTATTTTATTCTTTTTAAGTTTTCCTTTAATTTATTTTAATTTAGTTTTTTAATTTGTTATGTTTTCCCCCCTCTTTATGTTTTCTTTTTAATTTAAATTTTTTAAGTTAATTTATCTTTTTATGTTTTCTTTTCATTTAATTTAATTTATCTTAATTTATTTATTTTATTTTAATTTATCTTTTAAAGTTTTATTTTAATTTAAATTTTTTAACTTTTTTTTAACTTTAATTTTGTTTTATTTTTTCCTCCTCTTTTATCCGGACTTGGGACCGGCAACACAAGCTTTGCTTGTTATAGGCAGAGTTAAAAAAATTTGTTTTAAGTATATGATTTTTTGTTATTTTTTGATTATTATGTTTTTATATTTTAAGTTTTAAAGTTTTCTTTTTTAAAAGTTTTTAAGTTTTTAAGTTTTTTTTTTAAAGTTTTACTTTTAAAGTTATATGTTAAGTTTGGAGTTTTAAAGTTTTTTTTTTAAAGTTTAAAGTTTTAAACGTTTTAAGTTTTAAAGTTTTGTTAAAAGTTTAATGTTTTAACTTTTAAAGTTATATGTTAAGTTTGGAGTTTTAAAGTTTAAAGTTTTTTTTTTTTTTTTTTGAAGTTTGAAAGTTTGAGGGTCATACCTTTGACTTGAGTCATTCTTCTTGCTCCTCCTCGGTTCCAAAAGCTTCACCCAATCCAAGCGATCCGAGGTCCAACTCATTGATGTCATAAGTTTCATCTCTCTTGTTTTATTCTTTTTTCTGCTAAAATCCAATCTTGAACGCAAATACAAGCTTCCAAGATATCCGGCTTCAACCGGCTCCTCTTTAGGCTCAACATTCTTGATTATGCACTAAAACAAGACTCCAATGCTACCATGGACACCGGGACCATTAGTAGATCACGTGCAATTGTAGAAAGTACAGAAAATCTTTTGTTGTGTCTTTTCCACCATTCTAAAATGGTGAAGTGATTTGAAGATTTATCTTCATCTTCATAAGAACTTAAATACAAAGACAACTCTTGAGTGGGTTGGAAAGATTGTCTCTGTTTCTTCCTTTTTAATATACGATTGATGTGGTCCACTATGCCAGAGCTACTACTTGTACTAACTTGAGTTGGTCGGGTCGGCACAACATTATCTTCATAAATTATTACTAATCTTTCTAAAACTACCTTTACTTCCAATTTCAATTTAATAAGATTAAGTTCCATGTTATCTGCATAGTCATCTAACAAAGCTTCTACATCCTCTAATTTGATGGTAGGATCAAAAATGGAAGACAAACAATATAAAAGAGGTACATCATCCCAATATTTAGTAAATTTAGCTTCCATTCTCTTAACAACATAGTCAAAATTTGGAACATTTCTATATTTAGAAAACAAGCAAGACATGTTACAAAGTTCTCGTAAAGCTAAACAAAAAGTAGGATAATAAACACCAGAAAGAGTGCCAAAGTTTGAAAAGAAAGAGTGCTAAAGTTACAAAGTTCTCGTAAAGCTAAACAAGAAGTAGGACAAAATGACCAAAATACCTCCTAAATCGGTCATAAAACGGTCACAAAATGGGGGTATTTCGGTAAAAAGGGGCCAAAGTTTGAAAAAAAAAATTCAAAAAAAAAAAAATCTGGTTCAGCCGGCCGGTCCGGTCCGGGCCGGGCTCGGGCTTGGGCGGGCCTGTCCGGACCGGACTGAACCGGGGCCTACCGTTATAGCAAAAAAAAAAAATGCGGGCCGGGCTCGGGCTCGGGCTCGGTTTAGATAACCCAGTCCGGACCCGTAAGAATGTGGGCTTGGACGGACCGGGCTAGTGGGCTGGCCGGGCCGGACTTTCTTGGTTCCGGACTAGGGCGGGCTTGGGCCGGTCCGGGGTTGAACCGGACCGGATAACACCCTGATTAGAGTCTCTCCACGTGTTAGGGACGACTGTTTCGGTTTTGCAGACCCACCTTCAACCGATTCGTCTTAGGAACTGGACCGGACAGGACCAGACCGCACCGCACTGTCTAGTTCGGATCAGGATTTTGAGCCACAACGACAGTCTTGCAGCTCCTTTCCTTTCCCTACAAAAATAACTCCCCCCTGCTGTTTTTTTCCCGATGCAAACCCCCAAATAAGGAAAGGTTGAGAGAGAGCCCTAAATTCCCAACTTCCTCCGAAACCCTAATATCCCAAATTCCTTCCGGAACCCTAATTGCGCATTCCCTCCGGATCCCTAATTCTCCCAAGCTCCCCGCGGGAACTCCTCCGATTGATGAGAAGGAGAAGAACCACGGCCCAAATCCGATGATTCCGTCGCCGGCAGAGAAGGACGCGGACCCGTCCGTGTCGCCGACGGTGTCCCGATCGGTGACGGAGACGGTGAACGGCTCGCACAAGTTCGTGATCCAGGGGTACTCGCTGGCGAAGGGGATGGGGGTGGGGAAGCACATCGCGAGCGACGTCTTCACCGTGGGGGGATTCCAGTGGGCCATCTACTTCTACCCCGACGGGAAGAACCCGGAGGACAACTCCACCTACGTCTCCGTGTTCATCGCCCTCGCGTCCGAGGGGACCGACGTCCGCGCGCTCTTCGAGCTCACGCTCGTCGACCAGAGCGGGAAGGGGAAGCACAAGGTCCACAGCCACTTCGACAGGTCCCTCGAGAGCGGGCCGTACACGTTGAAGTACCGTGGGAGCATGTGGTAACGGAAACGATCTCCTCTCTCTTCCCTTATTTATTGATTTAGATCAAATTTCATGGGAAATATCAAATTTTGATGAATAGTACTGAATTTTAGAAAACAAGCAAACCTGATCAATTTAGAGAAATTTGCTACACATCCAAAAGAAATCAAGTAAATTGTGTATACATATATGAATATTCAACGTTGTAAATACTTTGGCCATTTCGGATCGCAATGGGAGGGTCCGAAATCACCGGAACTACCAAACCCAAACTGATTCAAAACCGCTGAAAGTCCCAAAACCGACTGATTCAAAACCACGGTAACCACCAACACCATTACTCATAGGAAGGGTTCGAAACCCATACCGGGACTGAGTTATTTGAACATTGGAAACAATGTGGGACTTTGCCTTACGAATTTCGTCTTTAAATTTCTTTGGAACAGATAAAAGTTGATTGATCAGCAATTGATATGCCAAGTTGTCTTACTCTCTTTTTTTTTTAGATAAGGCCAGTCATTAATGACCGTCCTGTCTCGGGCACCAAGACCCCCTCCCCATTTAATCATTGTCTGGACTGAGATTCGAACCCACACCCACTCCTCCCCTCACTAGTGTTACCACTAGACCACCCCTTGGTGGTAACTTGTCTTCATTTGGAATTTTGAAGAACTTGCATCTGATTTAGATCAAATTTCATTGGGATATGGGAGAGCAATTCTTGATGAACAATATTCAATTTAGTTTGAGAAAAGTTGTTTTGTTACAGAATGTGGACTAGGAAAGGAAACACATAAGATATGGATTAAGAAACACTACAGGTCCAAAATAAATCATATAAAACAATAAATGGATCCATATATGAATAACATGGGAGCTTGTGGAAAGAATATTCTCTTTAAGTTTTTGGAAGTGTTATACAAGTCAGATTAATCAGCTATCGATTTGCAGTTTGGAAGTTACTTGGCTGGTTGATCCATTTAGTCGGGTGGCTGATTAGTAATAATTTCTAAGTGGCCTGTAATTGCTGCAGATTGTCCCCTCAATCCGATCAATTGATAACCAGCCTTTGACCTAGTGTGTAATGGAAGCTGCTTAATATAGCATTGCTTTGGAATCTAAAAGAACCTGCATCTGAGGCCAGCAGAACTAAAATTATGCTGCAAGGAAGGATTGTAATTTTATCAATCTTTTCTTTCTTCATTTGTTCATAAGTTGACTTGCTGTTGTGATGAAGGTTGATGTTAGAGTTTGAATGTCTTGTGTATTCTTGGTATATTATGAATCATGATGGAATCTTTTTTATTTGGATCAGTTTTCATTAGTAAAGAATTTTTTATGTTAATTTTATTTTGTTATGGACTTGATTGAGGCTGAAATCAGGTTATGTGGCTATGGTGATGAAGGACCAAATGGCTTTCTAAATTTTGCTTAATCGGGTTAAGAGCCCAATTACTTATCAATCTATTGTGATTTGATCCTATATTTAGAACATCGAAAGGGCTTGGTGTTTTTTTACCATTTTCTTGTGAAAAACATCTAATCCAATTAGATACAAGTTGTTTACAGATGGTAGGCTCCATTGGCAAGGCACTCTCATCTGCAACCATTGCTTGGAATTTGGCAGCAACATGTAGGGATGACTCAATTTGACGTCCTAAAAATTTCATCTGTTCTTTTGTTAGCTTTCTCATTCTTTACAACCGACCCATTCTAGGATTATGATAATGAATGTGGTAGGAGTTGTTTGGTTACCATTTGTTTTGGGATTACACCATAAGTAGATGATAAACCAAGAATATGATCCTAGAGAGTGCTAGTATGGGAGGCAATATGACACTGAATTTGTGTGCAGTTTTGGACACCATTTTAGCATGTCCATGGAACCTGGCGAAGGATTTTTCAATGTGATAAATCTTGTCTTTCTTTCTTTCTTTCTTGCTCCTGTTAGATTTTGAAAGAGAACTTTTCCGACTCAACCTGATACTAGTTTAAGCAAAGTAAAAAAGATAAGGCGGGGATTGGGTAGAGGCAATTAGCGCAAGTTTGAGTATTGACAATTTTTTTCTGTAAAAGTTATTTAAATCAAGGTTCGCAATATTGGTAATGGAATCAGTTTCGGACCCATCTTATGGGTATATGTATCTCTGAACCGACAGCTTCCATGGTTTCGTATCAAAGTTTCAGAGTTCTTCGTTCCGGAAAATATTTGATATGTTTAACCAGAATTTTATGTATTGTTTATCATTAGTTTTAAATGGAGTAATATTAAACAATGTTTAATTGTCTCCTTAATATATACTATTGCTTATTTATCTGCCTTTAGACAATGCACCCAGAATATATAATTTTGAATTGAATAATATAAGGTTGATGAATGTTGTTTATTTAGATATATAATATGTAACATGTCGATCATTGACACAAACAAATAATTGTATTGACATTATTTGTTCACTACTCTTTCTTTTATTTATTTTTGGCAAATGGTAATTGTTACAATTGTGTTAATATGTAACATGATCGATATTTGGCACAACCAAATAATTGTGTCGACGTTACTTTTTCAGTACTCACTTTTTCTTTTATTTTCTCTTTGCTGAATTGACTGGAAAGGGGGGCCTTAATCTCGGTATTGGCTAGTATTGGTGGGGGTCGGTGTCCGATTGGGGCTGCACATGCCAAAACCAATACAAACGTATCATTTTCGCTGGTACTATGCGGCCAAGTTGATTCAGGCCGCAGAGGAAGATTCTTGTGACAACTATGCGGCCAAGATGAGGCAGGGATGTCCTGCGGCCAAGGGAGATTGCGACCTATTTTCGAGCCGCATGAGCCTCATGCGGTCCAAAATTCTCCAAACTCCCTCAACAGATTAATTCTACTTTGTGGTAGGACACATGGCGAATTGACAAAGTCTCGAACTACCCAGATATGTTGCAACAAAAATCTCAACAGACACCCAGCTGACTGCTAAAGACCGGGTCTTGGTGCACTGTTACGGCCACGTGGCTACTTGAATACCTATGCGGCCCAAAATATGCCTCATCCAGAAATCTCTATAAATAGTAGGGTACCACACCCATGCAAAGGGGCTGGAAAAATCAAGAGCATTTTCTCATTAGAGCAAAAACTGCGTCCGATAGTCCAAGGAGTAAGGCAGAGTTTCTACACCTCTCCCGAGCCTCCACCGTCACCCCCATAATCTAAACTAAACAATTGTACTTAGATTGTTTTCTAGGATTTCTTTCTAGGCTCTCTTTTGTACTTGCGAGTTTGCAATCAAATCCAGTTCCACTGTAGTTCTTGTTTTTGATAATTAATGGCAAACACGATGACGACTCTGTTGGAGGCAACTTTCTCCACCTATGAGAAATTGGTGACGCAATCCGACACGTCCAAGCTCGGCTCTACGCAGCAGATGCTTGTTGTTCGCTTTGATCAACAAGCATTCGAGGAAATGCTCTCCGAAGGGAGCACCAGCCCAGCATAGAAGCAAGCCAACCCGAAAAGAGCCCGCAAGACACGAAGGCCCAAGACCACTGCCCCTCGTCAGGCTCTGGAAGGAACTCCTTTCGCCGCTCAAGACGGCGACCAAAGCTCTCATGCGGTCTTGCTTCGAACCGCAGAGAACCCCGCTGTCCCCAAATCCAGCAGAGGAAAACACTACGATGCTGGACTATCGGGGGTACAGGGAAAATCCATGCGATCAAAGAAGAGACCGCATAAGAGCGGCGATCGCAGGTAGGCGGCCTATGCGGCAGCCAATCCTGGCCGCAGACAGGGTACCCCATGCGGCCCCGACAAAAGCTCCGTCTTCGATCGCATCTCATGCGGGCCAGACCCCATGCGGCCCACAGAGAACATTGAAGGTTCCAAATTGGACTCTTCCTACTACGTACCTTTCGGTGCTAAGTCGAAGAAGTCTAGGGCAGTGTGGGCTCAACAAGCCCAGCCAACTGTCCAATCTGCTGACCGTCAGCGGGTACCGTTAGTCGTTACACGGGCCCCTGATGGAAAGTTGTACAGAACCTCCCACGTCCAGCCCTCGACGACAAACGGACAGGGTAGGTCCCAAGAGTCGCCCCACAATGATCTAGAGCAAGTGCTTTTACTAGCCTCAAATCAGGGAGCAAACATGATACCTACGCACCCGTGTGCCCGGGATACCCGGCCCACAAAACAGATGCAAAGGTAGATCAATCTGCTCTCGACTTGCGAGAGGTGCTCATCCACAAACGCAAGAAGAGAGAGGCAACCTTGACGTGCGGTGAGCCTTGACGTGCGGTGAGCCTTCTCTAGGACATCACTGTACCCAAGTCGTCATCAACTGCTGCTGCAACAAGTCGGCAGCACCTAAAGACCGGCAGTCCATCTTCCAACGACTGCACCAGCCAGCACCTGTCCGACGACGACTCGGGAAACAAGTGCAAATTTCGGGAGACGAGGAATTTCCTTTCGCCTCCTGTAATTCGACTCGGAAGGTTCCTGCCGGCAAGGGAGGAAAGAAGACAGGCTCCTCCAGCTCGGCAACCTCAGCCAACACGGCAAGGAAACTCTCATCTGGAGGATTGCCGTCGATGATCACAGGGGGTGTCTACCAAGGCACCCGTTCAAGAAAGAGGCTTCCAACATCCGGGGGTTCATCCTCGACGTCCCTGGGGGTGAACGAAGCCGGGGGTAGTAGTTCCCTGAACGTATGCGACAACCCGGTGTTCCAAGAGGATGCCCAGGGGGTAGCGATCCACTGGAATTATGCAACAGACTTGGACGTCCCCGAGGGTGACCGCCTTCGCCAAGACGACGCAGCTTCCTGCGCAGGGGGTAGCACCCCTTCTGAGTCCGAGGAGGAGGACATTCCGACGTTTTCCGACGATTTCTCTGTACGAGGGTACGACACGGAAAGCACATCCTCTACGGTCCCCTCCGTCTCTCCCCACGTGCGGACAGTATTTATGGCAGGAGATGATCACGAAGGGCCTAGTCGCCTAGTGATCGACAACGTCTAGAAGCGCTTGAAGCCATGATCCTAACCTTGGTCAAGTCGGTAGACGAGATCAAGGCTGCCTTGTCGACTCAACCAGCAAGGACACTTGGACAAACAAGCTTGGGCCCCGCAGTCAACGCGGACTCAAACACGACCGCTCCTCCTCTGGACGACAATCCTCCTGGAATATCCGCTCCCTCAGCTGTAGATGAGGCCAGGGAGGCAAGGAGAGAAGTCTAGGAGCTTCGAGCAATGTTTAATGCCCGAGACTCCTCCCAGGACCTCAGAATACGGCAGCCGTATCCCGTTGCATGGAGAGACGTTCCTTTTCCTCTGCGGTACAAACCGTTTCATATCGATTCATATGACGGGAAGACCTCTGCTAGCCAGTACATGACTTATTTTGAGGTCACAACAGACCACTTGCCGCATAATGACGCCATCCTCACACGACTATTTATCGGAGCATTGGAGGGAATCGCGTTCGACTGGTACCGCAACCTCTCGGACAACTGCATCCATTCCTTTGACGGCTTCAAACACATGTTCCTGGAAAGGTTTTACGAAGTAGGGCATGATGTGACAATGTCGTCTCTCATGGACGTCGTTCAGGGAGAAAGGGAGCTGACGAGAAACTACCTCGAGCGGTTACGCCAAACCGCAATGAGATTGCCCCAAGGCAATCCGGAAAGCTCTTTGATTGAAATCTGCCAAAAGAAGTTGTTTTCCGCAATCAGCCTCTGGATGGACGAAGATCAATTCAGAGATTGGACAACTTTCATCATAAGCGCTACAAACGCGGATACAAAGTTAAAGAAGGTCCGCCAGCTGGGATTACACATCCCATATAGAGAGGACAAGGGCAAACGCCCTAGTACCACCTCCAATAACAACAATAGTGGCGGCCAATGTTCTAAAAATCGCTACGCGGGGACGGTGCGCCAAGGGCCCGCCTAGCGCCTAGGGCGCCTAGGCGCCGAACTAATTTTTTTTTTAAATATATATATATATATGTAACATATATATATATGTATGTCATATATGAGCACATCTCAGACTTTGATAAGTTGGTTAGCCTGTTAACTTAAGTTAAGTGTTGGTTCGGGTACAGGTTCGAACTCTGGATAGTTCATTTTTTTTTCTTTTTTTTTCTTTTTCTTTTTCCTTTCCTTTTCATTTGCTTTCCTTTTCCTTTCATTTCATTTCCCTCTCCCTCTCCGGTCCCTCCTCTCTCCTCTCCTCCCTCTTCCACCACCGCCTCCACCACCACCACCGCCTCCACCAGCTCCACCACCGCCTCCACCACCACCGGCTCCACCACCACATCACCACCGCATCCAACGGCTCCACCACCACCACCACCACCGGCTCCACCACCACCACCAGCTCCACCACCGCCTCCACCACCACCACCGCTGTCAGCAGATGCACCACCACCGCCGTCAGCAGCTGCACCACCACCGGTAAGTTTTAGGTTTTTTTTTTGAATTTTTTTTTTTGAAATTTAAAATAGGGGTCGCCTAGGCCCGCCTAGGGCCGCATAGTCCCGCCTAGGCCCGCCTAGGGCCTTTTCGGTGCGGCCAGGGGCCGTCTAGGCCGATTTTTAGAACACTGGTGGCGGCACCACCAATAACCGGGACACCAAAGACAAACAGGCCATGGTCGCTGGTACAACCAAAAAGCCTGAACAAAAGCAAGCGGAAGTTCCGAGGCCCAAGGAGACATACTCTTTTGAAGATAGCCATGTTAAGCCTATCTTCGACATGCTCCTGCAGGCGGGTAGGATCCGACTCCGTGATGTAGAGCGCGAGCCTCGAGCGGCGGAGATCGAGGATCCAAAGTATTGTCACTTCCACCGCTATGTCCACCACCCCACACATGAGTGCTTTACATTAAAGCGGTGCATCCAGAGCCTCATCAACTCCAATGCTGTCGCTGGATTTCGAAGAGGTTAATGTGGCTGCAAACATGGTATCCGTTCAGTTCGACGATTTTCCCCCAATGAAAACTCAAGACGGGGTAGTACCCTTTCCCCGGGTAACGATGGAGGTTACTAACCTTCCACCTGTCCGGGACCAGATGACTGGATTGGTGCCTCTCACCACGTCACGAGGAGAGGTCTTGTGGGTCCACCCGGACTTAGTGTCCGAAGTTACCCAGGCGGTACCATCCTCAACTAGCAAAAAGAAGGGCGGGAAGTCCAGATCCTGCCACACAATCTCGGCCGAAGCTGAGGAGGCGCCGGCCGTTGTTACCTGGTCTGGCGCACAATTCCAGCCCACTCTGGGTAATTCAGTCGAAGACCCTCAGCCGACAACGCTACCTGCTACCGATGTTCCGGGACCATCTCAGCCTCCACCGGCAGACAAATCCAAGCCGAAGGAAATCCGCTTCGACAAGCCGCTCCGTAAGGACACACCTCAGGGGCTGGAAAGACCTTACAACTTTGACATACTAGCACAATTGGTTAATACGCCAACAAAGTTGTCGTTATACGAGCTCCTAAGGCTCTCCAAGGATATTCGCGTCGCATTGAGCGAAGCACTCCAGAATGCTGACACCTACTTAGCTCAGGTCAAGCCTACATGGGAAGACTCGTCAGCAGATCTCCAGGGCAGCAATTGCGCAGATGCAATGCCCAACATCGTATTTATCCCACAGGATATGTTAATCAAAACCAACTTGCATGATCGCCCTTTGTACTAACACTGGATACATAGGCGACATCAAGGTGGATCGGATGCACATCGATCCTGGCTCGTCAATAAGCATCATCCCGAAAAACTTGCTTCAACTCCTGGGCATCCCTATGCACCGGCTAGCATCGACCAACACTGCCATTAGCGGTTTCAACTCGGGAAGAAGCTATCCCCTGGTAAAGATTCGTTTGAAATGTCAGATCCGCGACCTGAAGACGGAGGTTACCTGCTACGTCATAGACGCAGATACATCCTACAATATCCTCTTGGGGCGTCCATGGATACATGACTATATGATCGTGCCGTCCATGCTCCACTAGTACTTCAAGTATATCAGTAAGCACGGCTTCGTAAAGACGGAATTTGCCGACGTCGATCCCTTCAAAGGGGTTGAGTCTTACTATTCTTCTGAGGCTTGTCTATATGAGAAATCTAAAAAGCACACAATTGACGAGGGGACACAAAACGAACTAGAGGCCACAACAGGGTCAAAGGAACCTCTGAAAATCCGTCTCCAGGCCCGCAAACCGGGCAAAGCTGCACCTCTTGTCGCAACTTTGCATAAAGAAGTGCTCGGTTCCCCCCGCCCCAACTGCACAGTTGGAACCGATGGTCATCCGACTCCCGAGGTCCAGCCAGGAGCCAAAACCCGTCGTGGAGCCGATGGTAATCCGATTGCCGAAATCCAATCAAAGGCGAATGAAAGATGCAAGGTCCTCTGTCGAGCCGATGGTTATCCGCCTCCCCAAGACGAGCCGACAACCAAGTGTTGATCCGAGACCCTCAGACAAGCCGATGCCACGAGCAGAACCCTTGGTGGTCAAGCAGCCCAGGATGTCGCCCCAGCCTCTGGTCACGCAGGGGGTAGCTGAAGAGGAGGCTGAACTGGCAAAATATCTGGTTGCACATATTGATAGTCCTTCTACCGATGATGTAATTCCTTTAGACAAGATACCTTATTTCATCAATAAAAGGTTACCTTTGAACTATCCTGAGCGCAATAAGCTTAATCTGATGTATGCTATGGAGCACGGTCTGGACATTAACCTGCACACACAGGTGACAACTGTCTATACCGCGAACCGATTTACTTCCATTAGAGGTGTCTACTTCCTAGTCCTAGGCAGAAGAAAAGGCGATCACACAATCATCTTCGGCCGAAAAGAAGGTCCTCAACCTTTCATGCCAGAAGAGTTCGATTTCGAACCCAACACTGGAAGATTGCCGCACTACCTATATAGTTCTCGAGCCAAGTTCTTCATGCAAAAGCAGGCGTACGATATGGAGACTACCCCAGGCTTGAACTACGCCAACGGCCGGCGATTGCCTCTGCAGTTGCCAGTCCCGGCTGGAAAACCTCGGGATTATTACAGCAAGTCCAGACACGGTCTAGGTTATGTCACACCAGCAACAACGCCCGAGAGCTCCGATGAGGAATGCGAGCGGCATTCTCACTCGTCAGAATCACCCACTTACGATTCCGATGATAGCATTGGGGATATATTCAGGCGAACACTGTCTGTCAAAACATGGCATCCGCCGACATTCAGGAAGAAGACGAAGATCTACCAGAATTCCTTGAATTGGAGCCATGGGTCCAACAGCTGGATGCACAATGGGGGAAGCGCTTTGAACAACGAGACCCTCCCACTGAAGATGAGGTCATGCAAGTTGACCTCGGTGACGAATCCTCCTCAAAGCCAATCTTCATCAGTAAAAGCCTGACGGACGACGAGCGGGAGTCGCTGCTGCAACTCGTCAGAGAATATATCGACGTCTTCGCTTGGAGCTATGAAGACATGCCAGGGCTAAACCCCGAGATCGCACTTCATAAGCTCAATATTCATCCAGACGCAAAACCAGTCAAACAACAGCAACGGCGGTTCCGTCCAGACATCATAAATTCCATCAAAACTGAAGTAAACAAGCTTATAGCTAACGATTTCATCCGCAAGGAACAACACCCAGATTGGGTAGCTAATATAGTACCCGTCATCAAGAAGAACGGGAAGATCCGAATTTGCATCGACTTCCGCAACCTGAATGCGGCATGTCCTAAGGATGAATTTCCTCTTCCCATCACGGACATAATGATCGATAATACGTGTGGCTTCGAGCGCATGTCCTTTATGGATGGCTTTTCGGGATACAATCAAATCAAAATATTTCCTGATGATGAGAAGCATACGTCATTTCGAACACCGATCGGCGTATATTGTTACACAGTCATACCCTTCGGCCTAAAGAACGCCGGTGCTACATATCAACGAGCTATGAGTGTCATCTTCAGAGACCACTTGGACAAGACGGTGGAGTGTTACGTTGACGACATCGCCGTCAAAAGTTGCTCCAAGGATGACCACTTACACGATCTGAGGACAGTGTTCGACCTCATGCGAGCGCATAATCTGAAGATGAATCCCACCAAATCCTTCCTGGGTGTGTCCAGTGGGAAATTCTGGGGCTTTGTCATTACCTTCCGGGGTATTCACATAGACCCCGATAAGACGAGCAATCCTGGAGATAGAGTCCACCGAGGAACCTCCGCGAACTCCGAGGCCTTCAGGGAAGACTAGCTTACATCAGGAGGTTCATATCTAACCTCTCAGGACGATGTCAACCATTCACACAACTCATGAAGAAAGACGTCTCTTCCGTATGGAATAAAGAATATCAACACACCTTTGATGACATTAAGGAATACCTGTCGAATCCGCCAGTTCTGGTAGCCCCGGTCACTGGAAAGCCCTTCCTGCTTTATGTACGGGCAATGGGACACTTCCTCGGCGCTTTACTGGCGCAGAACAATGACGTGGGGCATGAACAAGCCATCTATTACCTCAGCCGAATGATGGTGGGGGTAGAGCATAGGTACACCGCCGTGGAGAAGGAATGCCTTGCTTTGGTGTTCGTCATTCAGAAAACACGACACTATGTGACAGGACAGACCATCCATGTTGTCTCATGAGTCAACCCCCTCAGGGTTCTCATGACTAAGCCAGGCGCACTCAGTTCTCGTCTAGCCACCTGGACGATATTGTTGTCCCCCTATGACATAGTTTTCGTTCCGCAGAAGGCTGTCAAAGGTCAAGCCTTGGCCGACTTCTTAGCAGCCCATCCAGGCTCAGAAACAGCCAAAATCTATGAAGAAATTCCAGACGAAGTCATCAACTCAAACATGACTTCACATGATGCCGTTTGGCGAATGTTCTTCAACGGTGCTTCAAGAACGGGGCTCCAAGGTAATATCGTCGTTGGAGTCGGGATAGTATTAATTTCTCCCTCTGGATTGGTAGTCAATTGGGCGTACTCTTTCACAGAGCCCTATTCAAATAATGTGGCCGAATATAATGCTCTGGTCATCGGGCTCCGACTCGCAAAAGAAGTGGGGGTCGAATACCTAGAAGCGTATGGCGACTCGCAGTTGATTGTTAATCAAATCCGAGGCTCATACGAGGTCCGCAACGAGGACCTGATTCCTTATCATCAGACAGCGATTACCATCATTGCAACCTTGGAGGGGTTCTTTGTAGAGCATGTTCCTAGGCTCCAAAATATTGAAGCCGACGTCCTAGCAGGCCTCGCCGCTTCCTTGACAGTTCCAAATCATGCTCATCATCTAGTCAACGTGATAGGCCATGAGCTGGTCTGTCCCAAAAACAACGTTCAACTAGGTACGAGTTACTCCACTCAGATAATCAATGACATACAGGACTGTAGACTCCCGTTCATCGACTTTGCAGTCTACGGAATCCTGCCAGAGAATGTGAAAGAAGCAACTTCAATCAGAAGACGTTCTCTCAGATTCTTTAATGATACAGAAACAAAAATGCTATATCGACGATCCTACGACGGACTACTGCTACGCTGCCTATCAAATGCAGAAGCCAAAGAAGCCCTACGCGAGGCTCACGATGGCGTTTGCGGGGCTCACCAACCTGGCCCGAAGTTGCAGAACCGTCTCCGCCGGATGGGCTATTACTGGCCTACAATGGTAGCAGATGCGGTCGATTATGCAAAGAATTGTAGAGCTTGTTAGATCCACGCAGACTTCATACATCAACCATCCGAATTCTTGCACCCAACAGTGGTCTCTTGGCCATTTGAAGCATGGGGAATAGACATTATCGGCCCAATCACCCCGCCGTCATCCAAGGGACACCGATTTATACTTGCAATCACCGATTACTTCTCCAAGTGGACAGAAGCTGTTCTGCTTGCAGAGGTAAAGACATCAAACGTGATTAGCTTCGTAAAACATCACGTCATCTACCGTTTTGGACTGTCCTAGAGGATTATTCACGACAATGGTCCGCAGTTCGCAAGCCATGCTTTCTATCGATTCTGCAACAAAAATCGGATTCAGAATGTGGCTTCAACGGCATACAACCCATCGGCTAACGGTCTGGCTACCATAATCAAGCTTCTCAAAAAATTCGTGTCTTCGAACAAGCACGACTGGAATGAAAAGCTGGGCGAATGCTTATGGGCGTACCGCACTACAATTCGGACGGCTACAGGAAATACACCGCTCTCTGGTTTACGGGAGCGAGGCAGTTCTCCTATTGGAGACCCAGATCCCCTCGTTTCGCGTGGCCCTTACTTACCGGTTAACGTCGGATGACAACTACCGCCGACGGCTACAAGAACTGGAAGCCCTAGACGAGAAGCGTTTACAAGCTCAACAAAGCATCGAGCTCTATCAAGCACGCATCTCTCGAGCTTTCAACAAGAAAGTCAAGTAGAGAACATTCCAAGTAGGCGATCTCGTCTTTGCCGTTCGCAGACCGATGGTCATGACTCACAAAACCGTCGGCAAGTTCCAGCCCAAATGGGAGGGCCCATTTGTCATCGAGACCGTATTCTCCAACGGCGCATACCGGCACGCAAAACAAAATGGAGACTTGCTTATGATGCCCATAAATGACAAGTTTCTGAAAAAGTATTATGCATAAAGACATACTCGTACTTTCTTAACTACTAAATCTCCTAGACTGTTGAGTTATGTACACCAAGTATCTTTGAACTTACACTCTACTAGCTCCGAGTGGATTCACATCGCATCTCCCTGGGTGACAAGTCATGTATACTAATACCTCTGAACTTCCACTCTAATGCTTCACCCCGCCGGAGTCTGCCATGTTTTTTTTTGCCGCCTCTGAGCAAACTTCCTGGTTTTGATTGTCGTATATCACGTCCATATTACCTCTGATATAGATAATATCATAACTTAACACCTGTACCCAATCTGGGATAAAGCCACGGTGTTAAAGCCACATAATCTATCACGTCCATATTACCTATGTTAGGTTTTGTTTCAAAATTTATTACTCGCACCACCGGTGCGCAAAAGGGTAATAGGTCCACCAAAAATCGTTCAAATCTATTACTCGCACCACCGGTGCGCAAAAGGGTAATAGATCCACCAAAAATCGTTCAAAATCTGTTACTCGCACCACTGGTGCGCAAAAGGGTAATAGGTCCAGAAAAAAAACTGTTTTAAATCTATTACTCGCACCACAGGTGCACAAAAGGGTAATAGGTCCACAAAAGTCCCCCAGTGAGATGTCCTCTGCCAACCACAAATGCTGTATTAGGTCAGAGCTTTAAATGCAGCAGTGACAGCCTGGACAGCCTAGATAAGACTTCCCTGCGGCTCGAAATCTTATGCGTATCTCCATGCTTCTTATTCAAAGTATTCCAAAATTTGCAATTTGAAAACTTTGAAGGGGGTCTTGTAGAAGCATGAAAAAAAATGGAGTTCATGCGGATTATCATTTATGCGTCCCCCCAGACAGCAGTACAAAAAAAAAAAAAACCTGACCGCATAGGCGTTATGCGGCCAAGTTAAAACGGGCCGCACAAGGAAGGCTCCTGAGACCACTATGCGGCCAAGTTGATTCAGGCCGCAGAGGAAGATTCCTGTGACAACTATGCAGCCAAGATGAGGCAGGGATGTCCTGCGGCCAAGGGAGATTGCGACCTATTTTCCAGCCGCATGAGCCTTATGCGGTCCAAAATTTTCCAAACTCCCTCAACAGATTAATTCTACTTTGTGGTAGGACACATGGCGAATTGACAAAGTCTCGAACCACCCAGATATGTTGCAACAAAAATCTCAACAGACACCCAGCTTGCAGCTAAAGACCGGGTCTTAGTGCACTGTTACGGCCACGTGGCTACTTGACCACCTATGCGGTCCAAAATATGCCTCATCCAGAAACCTCTATAAATAGTAGGGTACCACACCCATGCAAAGGGGCTGGAAAAATCAAGAGCATTTTCTCACTAGAGCAAAGACTGCGTCCAATAGTCCAAGGAGTAAGGCAGAGTTTGTACACTTCTCCCGAGCCTCCACCGTCACCCCCCAGAAGCTAAACTAAACAATTGTACTTAGATTGTTTCCTAGGATTTCTTTCTAGGCTCTCTTTTGTACTTGCGAGTTTGCAATCAAATCCAGTTCCACTGTAGTTCTTGTTTTTGATAATTAATGGCAAACACGAACGATGATTTAATTCTAAAGATTTAGGAAATTATATGTATGTTAAACATAGTGTGAAAATATTCCATGGTCCAATAATTAATAGCTAACATTAGACTGCTAGGTGAATAAAAGATTGCTATTGTCTAGCCAGGTAATTATGCTTCAAGATTGTGGTAATAACTTGGTTCATCCAGATCAAATTTCGTACACATCTATCAAATTCTAAAACAATAAATTGACTGGCAGTAGGAATTCTTTCCTATGCGCGCTTTAAGACTTGTCAAAATTAAACTGTTGGTTTTCTGGTTTCTACCCATTCAACCTTGTTATGATTAGGCCCTTACCATTCTGCACGTGGCATAGATATTGTACCAAAACAGAGAAAAAGAAAGTTTTTTCATTTACTTTTGATGCCGACTCTCTCTACAATCCTAGTGTTCTCATGGTTCTATCGGTAGTCTGCATCTTATTTAAATTAAATATTGGCGACCTACATCATCATCATAGGAGTTGTAATTATGGGCTCTAACCTGCTTGGGAATCTTAAACTTTCTCTACCCTTCCGCTGAAATGTAGGCTAGGTGCTACATGCAGGCCAGGATTTTGTGTTAGGCCCACATGTTAGTTTTGAAGGGTATGAGAATGATAAGTTTTGTGTAGGTATGAAAAGTAATTCTCTGTTATCATATGGGACTTTGAGCTGCTATATAATTTCCTATATTGCACAGATGGGAAATGATGTCTTCGTACTGGTATCCTAGTCCGTATTCTTGCAACATAGGTGATTATATATGTTGTTGCTATCTGAAAATGTCTCTATCCCGTACCTTATCATGTCCATACACCTGTCTATATTTGTGCAATTTAGATTATTATTGAATCCTACATTGGACTTTAACTAAGGTGGTGTGTGCATTTATTACATTTTCTTAGTTCCTTCTACAGGCTTTATAGCAAAGCCTTTATTTTTCCTGTATCTTTAACAATTCATGGGATGATTACAATGCTTTAAGAATCTAGGTATATGTCTCTTTTTGCTTTCTGGCATACTTTAGATTTAGTTTGCTTATCGAATTGTAAGGAGAGAGAGATTTTTCAAATAGTATCGACTTTAATATAAAGTCGAATAATTGATTTGTATCCTTCGGATGTTATACTTTTAGAACGTGCTACACATGCCATAATGTTGCTTTGCGGGTTAAGCTATATATGTCTATCTGAAATATTGTAGCCATGGATATTGAATGCTTTTTATTTATGCAAAGCTATCATCAGCTTTTTTTTTGTTTTGTTTGTACGCGATCATTTTCAACCTGGAAGGTATGAGTGTTCTCAGGAAATGTTTTACTGGACAGGACTCTTGTTTGAAAGATTAACTGCATTAATTAAATAGTTTAAGTTTGTTGGCAGTTGGATATGTAGAGTTTCCTTGTTAAACATATTGAGTTCTCTCTGTCCCCTGATACTATGACATCCATTTATTGAAAAATTGTATGCTTATAATCTGTTGAAGTTTATATGGATACATAAAGTTGTTGAGGTATATCTGTGTTGGAAGTGTGAGTTCTTATGAAATCACGAGCTTGACACTTGTGGTAGAAAATGGGTATAACTGCTAGTTGTAGACTTGTAAACTATGCAATCTCTCTTCTTTTGTGATAATTCTAGGGCCTTAGTTATACTGCATTTCTTTCCTACTGAAGGACATGTTCTGACAATTTTGTTATGTACACCTGTCTTCAGGGGTTACAAACGCTTCTTCAGAAGAGCAGCTCTCGAGACATCTGACTACCTCAAAGATGACTGCTTGAAAATAAATTGCACAGTTGGTGTTGTGGTTTCAGTTATGGATTGTCCAAGGCTACACTCTATACAAGTTCCTGATTCTGATATAGGGAATCATTTTGGAATGCTTCTGGAAAAGCAAGAAGGTTCTGATGTTGTATTTGATGTGGCTGGAGAGAAATTTCATGCACATAAGTTGGTATTGGCTGCTCGATCTCCAGTATTTAGAGCATCTTTCTATGATGGGATAGATGGAGAAGAGAATGAGATCATTGTCACAGATTTGGAACCTAAAGTTTTCAAGGTGAGGAATTTTATCCTTTACTAGATGCTGCCAGTACCTGGGACTTAACTCCTCACCATTATTTTGATCTAACTGGTGAATGCTCCACTTCATACACTGAGTTAGAATTGCTTCTTTGATCCTTACATTGTCTTTCATCGATTGGTTTACTTTTTGGCTTGGCCAGGCAATGCTCCACTTCATATATAGAGATACTATTGTTGAAGAGGAAATGTCGGTTGCATTAACCTCCACTGTCTCTTCCGTATCTGATACATTGGCTGCAAAAGTATTAGCTGCAGCAGACAAGTATGGTTTGGAAAGGTTGCGTTTGATGTGCGAATCTTATCTTTGCAAAGATTTATCTGTCAATACAGTTTGTAGCACACTTGCATTGGCTGATCGTCATCGTGCACTGGAACTTAAAGCTGCTTGCCTCAAATATGCTGCCGAAAATCTTGCAGGTATTGGTTCTATTACCTTTTTTTCTTGTTGCATAGCACCTTTGATTTTTTTTTCCCTTTTCTCTAGACGGCAATAACCATATTTCATACCTCACCTATGCAATCTGTCATCAACTTTGATTCCATAATTTTCATTTTAAAAGAAAATACTGAAAAAGGAATTATATAATTTTTATTCCATTTTTCAGTTCAAATAGGAAATACAGAAAAGAATTTGTACCAATAGTGAACTGCTGTAGCATTTATATCATCTTGATGGGGAGAAAACAAAACAAAAGGGCGCAAACATAAAATATGCCGAAGAATAATCTCCATTGTACTTAATTTGAGTTTCATGCTAGATGCAAAGGTTTATTGTTTTCTCTAGATTTAATTTTTAAAGCTTATGCTTTCTTGTATTTCGTTGATATAGAACTGTATAATTTTTAATTTTTAATTTTGATTTTCATAACAGCTGTTTGCTTTTAAAAAAGACTGGGGACTGAAAAGTTAACTGTTGGAATTGAGGTTACATTGGGAATTATGGGATAATATCATTAGGACTCTATGCCAAAGCGTATTTAGGAAATATAAAGGTTTTAAGACAAAATAAACCACTAGATAATAGCTACCCTATGCGAGCATCACTAGAACTATCTAGAGAAGGGGTATAGATATCTTCTTCTCCCATGCAAGTTGGAGTTCAGATGACAATCAAGTCCAGCTTGGAGAGTTGTAGAATCAACGAAGAGTCTGAGTTGTGTTCATTCAGAGCGCACGAGAGAGTTTGAGATGCAGCCATCGGGGGAACGCGAGAGTGTGAGTTGCGTCATATGGACAAATGAGAGGGTTTGAATTTTCAACAAGAGAGTGAGTTGTCAAGGTGTGAGTCTTTATTTGCTGACGAGAGTCTTGAGTTGCCGACACGTGAATGAGTTGCTGAGTTGCCGACACGAGACTGATTTGTGGCCAATTTGTGGAGGAGGAAGGAATAAATAGTTATATTGGCAGTCCTGCTTGCCAATGAACCGGTGCGTGGAGGTCCTCCCCAAATTTTTCTTTACTTTTCTTCAGTTTTTACCTTCTATGCTCTCTTTTTACATCACAAAATAAAGAATAAAAGAAATAAATGAACTAAAAATGGACGGTTGATGTTTGATGGTTGAAGAAGAGGGAGCCATCGTGACACTATGTGAGTCAGGGATGTGTTGGTGTCATCGGAGCGTCATCAGAGCGGTGGTTGATGAGGCCGAGAAGTCGGGATTGCAGGAGGATCTTGGATCCTTTCAATAGTGAGGAACATGAACGAGTCGTCAGCTGGAATGCGACGGCGTTTCGGCTGTAAAAGCTGGAGGTGGCGGTTTTCGAGGATGTTCTTGCCTCGGAACTGTGATGATGATGAGGCTGTCGGATTTGGAATACTCGAGCAGGGTGAGTTGGTGCTTCGGATTTGTCCAGGACCTTGAGGGAGCTTTAGTGGGGCAGCTTTGGGGGACCATAATAGTGATGGAGATCAGGGAGGCATGCTGAAGATGGAGATTGGTCAAGGGATAAGGAGGTCAGGCTGTGGTGGTGCACAAGGGAGGTCGGATTGCACATAGGCTGATGTGATGAGACTGCAGTGGTGGTGTGCTACAGAGGTGAGGTTGGGCTGTGTTGGTGCACAGAGAAGAGGAAAGAAGAAGAAATTAGGGCCAGGGTGTTGGGAAGAAGTGGGTTTGTGTTGTGTTCTTTTGGAGGATAGATTTGGGATCTAATGAGGAGAGCTAGGGCTACAGTTTTGGGAGAAAGGAATTTGGTTAGAGATTGGAGAAGTTGTGGAGAATGGCTAGGATTGATGGAAGGAGGAGAGCAAGGGTCAGGATCGCCACTGCTCGAATACGTGGTAGAAAACATGGTAGTCAAAGGCGTGCTTTCGGCGCGCCTCGCAGAAAGGCGCAACAGTTGCACCTCACACCTCACTAGGCGAGGAGCTTTTCAATGAGCGCACCAAAGGCGCGTCTAAGGTGCGCCTTTTAGCAAGATGCGACCAAGAAAAAACTTTTTTTTTTTGTTCTTATATATATATATATATATATATATATATATATATATATAAACTTTGAGGCAAGGAGATGGCCCTTAATACAAGTGGGAGGGAGGTAGCCCTTTTCACGGTTGCCAAAGTTGGTTACAGTTGAACTGAAAAAACTAAAATCTACTAAAAACATTGTAGGAATAATACAAACTCTTGTTAGTTTTGATATTGCTAGTGCTGCTCTGCAAGTTCAATTAGTTATGTTTTAGCATGTTTTATTATTTGATTTTAATTTTTGCATTACTAATATTTTTATTTTTTATGTATTTTTTATTTTTGGGCCTCGCTTCGCTCGGACGTGCGCCTAAGTGCTCCTTGCGCCTCGGATGGACCCTTTCTGCCTTGACTGCGCCTTACGCCTTTGACTACCTTGGTAGAAAATGAGGCTGCGTCGGGAATAATGGGATAATATCAGTGGGGCTCGTGGTCAAGCATATATAGAAAATATGGAAGTGCTAAACACAATAACCACCTGATAATAGATATGACATCACTAGAACTATTCAGGAAAGGAAAAATTCACATGTTCTTCTACGTAACTAAAATAAGTAAATAAAAGAGACAAATTACCAACTTAAAAAATCATTATCTTGTAATGATTTTAACATTCGTGTAGATTGTATTCTTAAATTTTGACTACGAACACGATGACTTCAACTTATATGCCTTTGTTGGTTGTTAGCAAATATGCGTTCATTGGTTATAAGTAACTCCTGAATTACCTTGTCACCTGGAAGAGCAGTTAAGAGACAGAAGTGCTAAAGATGTGTTACTCATATGGACTGTAAGCATTCTTTTATCTTACGTGATTTAGGTTTGCTACATGTATCTTTTCCCTTCAGTCAGCATTATTAAGTGTCAGCTCTATTAAAAATGTAGAGCCTTTTTCCCTGCCCGATTAAGGTTCTTTTGGCTATTTGTATAATTTACTAATCTAGAATTTCCATTTTTGAACTTCTATTCTGATGTTTCCTGTGTCCCCTACCATGGAACTAAAATGTTCCAGAACTGTGAAAATGAAGCTCCACTGACACAAGTTGGAGGATACTACTACCACTGCATTGTACAGTTGCTGGTGGGCTGCTAGAAACAACGATTACTATGGTCTATATTCTTTTGTTTTTAACAAAACAGGTCTAAAGTTTGCCGTATCCACTCATGTATCATTCGTGCCCGGTTTTCTATTGATCATAAAAGATTCATAAGATGAAGGGTATTATGTTCCTATTTTGCAAAATTATGAGATTTCAATTTAACTAGCAACTGCAAGCGGGAGTTGGGAATTATACTGACGAGCAGGGGATACCATTTTCCACTGACGAGCATGGGATACCAAAATTTGCCGTGATCATTCACGTCGGAGTTTCTATTAATCATAAAATATTCATAAGATGAATTGTGTTATGTTTCTATTTTCCAAAACTATGAGATTTCAATATAAGCAGCAAGGGTGAGTGGTGGATGCCAAGTTCCCTGACACGGTCACACGAGTGGGGGATAACTACTGCCACTGTATTGTACGACTCCTGGAGAAGGACCACTAGAAACAAAGATGACTTGTCTATATTCTTTATTTTTAACAAAACAGGTCTAAAATTTGCCATGTCCATTTGTGTCCGATTTTATAGTTATTCATAAAATATTCATAAGAGGAAGAGTATTATGTTCCTATGTTGCAAAACTACGAGATTTCAATATAACTAGAAAGTGTGAGTGGATAGATTGTGCTGTCCTTAAAACCAACAGTTTAGTAAAACCTTGTTTTTTGACGTATTTAACATCCTTGGGAGGTAGCCATCTGTCTACATCTGTGTGTACATGACGAGCATGCTCACTCATGCGAACTTGTTCATCTTGACTGAAAGATGATGTGCCATCTTTTTTTTACTTAAAATAATATGCAGAAGGTGTAAGTTCATTATACCCTTGCTTGCAAAAGGATATCCGCAAGATGTCTCAGACGATAAACATCTTGGGCTATATCTGATGTCCAAACTACTGGGACGTGGCCCAGTGTTGTTAAGGCACTCCTAAGGCGCCAGGGGCTTCAAATGCTTCAGGCACTAGGTGCTCACCTAAGTGTAATGAGGCCCCAATTACAAAGAAATCATTTCACAGCAAACAAGTAACAAAACTCAAATAAACTTGAATCATATAAAATAGCTAAAAGGTACTTCCAGTCTTTCACAATATGTCTCTTCATATTAATCATCAAATGCAAACAAAATAAAACAAAAGAAAAGAAAAGAAAACTAGAAAACTCAAAATCTAATAATAGATATAATGCTCTACTTTCTACTTTCTAGAATGCAAAATCTTACCAAATGATGCTTTAATATGAATCATCACTATCTAAGGCATCATATTTTCTTCATCACAAGATCTATAGCCCGCAATTTCTTCCTATTCTGAATTTGATTGCTATTCAATATCCATTTCCCTGCATAGCGTATGTTCTCATCCAATATTGGTTGCCCCTTCCACATCTCCCAAGTCAACATGTAATGTCGTGCTTAACGTGGCGTATTATGCTGGTTTGTTGGATCGAAGTCCCAATTGGACTTGGATTCATGCAGAGGAATCAACGGTGATCTATGTGTTCAGTGTTATGCCTTGTTGGGTGCGTAGGCTGTGTGTTGGCTTCTTAGTTTGTGTTTGGCTTCTTGGTTAGTATAGGTTGATTTGGATTTATGTTGTGCAATGTATCGCATGATTTGAACGGTGGTGGAGCATGGCTCGTGCGTTTGATTATACCGATTGAGAAGTTCGTGCATCACATCAAATCGTCTGTCTGAGACATGGTTCGGTATATGCTCGGTCGAAGCAGAGTTTCTTCTCGGTGGTGGTTCCGATAATCTTTTGTTCATTTACCTTCACTTTTAATGAATGGATGTTGTATGTCTGGTCTTTTATACTTGAGTTTGTTGACCAAGATAAATAGGTTAATAGGATTATTGCTAGATACATATCACCGGGACTTAGTGTTGTCGTTTACAATGTAATGCGGAGCATAGTATTGTATGTATCTGGTTGTATATCGTACGTTTATGACATGGAAGAAGTATCTGTTTGTATATTGTACTGTTTATGACATGAAAGAAGAATGGTTAGGAGGTAGCATAGTGCTACGATATGTTTGGGACATACGGGTCGTCAATCGGAACATTGAATGGAAATGCGGATGTGGTATGATGCTACGATATGTTTGGGACATGTGGGTCATCAATCTGAACAATGAATGGAAGTATGGATATTGGGTGTATTATTTCATGTTCAATTTATGTACCATGTATATGTTTTATAGTTGATTAACTGTTTACGCATATTGCATGGTCATAGACAACTTGTGCACAAGGACATGTTTTCTCAAACGGTTGTCGGAGTGCATCGTAATCGATTCGGCCTAGGAATAAATTATGTAGAACGTGTTTCATGCATGGGATATTGCGGGACATGTAGTGGGCTTGCTACCCGAGCTGGAAGGGTCCGTCGCAATACGGGACCTTCGATTGGTCTTAGCTACATGCACACGAAGGATTGCCGTCTTACCAGGAGAATAGTTTAATATGGCTTGTGGTGCCAGTGACCTGCATATAGTTAGAATGCATGCTAATGTCATCTGCTTGCAAGCTTAACTAGTTGATCGCAGTGACGAGTACACACATGTTTATGTATTTTATGAAGGCTAACGAATGTCTTATACAGAGACACAAATCATAACACATTTATGTATTATGTTTGATATCATTGTAAGTACTGGTAAGATTTAACTATATTGAATGGCACCTTTATGCTTATAGACATAATACTTAGTATGTCATGTAATTGATCGTAAGGCAAGATTAGAAAGACTATATATATCTGTCTGCACTTAATTACTGTGTTGGTTTTTGGTTGAGTTGGCTAGAGTTTCCACTCACTAGTACACGACAATGTTCTAACCTCCAACCCCCCCATGTGCCGAGCTCCTTAGACGTGCTGAGGCGTTGGAGCTCGGTCGGTGCTTGATGATGTCTGGAGATGTTATCGTTTGTTTATAAAGAATATAATGTATGGAACAATGTTGTATTGTATAGTTTTTGAGTTGTAAGCCTTGTGGTAATTTCAATGTAGAGAGAGAGAGAGAGTGTGTGCTTGAATTCGAGTTGTTCCTTGGTTTAGTACCGTTGTAATTTCGCTGCAAATAAATAAAAAGAATCATGTTTCATATATATATTGTATCTATTAACTCTTGTTTATTTCTGCTGCAATGACTCAGTATTTTGAGATAATAATATCTGAGCACGACTTTATTTCCTTGGACCTCAGTTGATTGTATCGAGAGAGTGTGTGCTTGTAATCGAGTTGTTCCTTGGTTTAGCGCTATTGTAATTTTGCTGCAAATCAATAAAGAGAATATTGTGTCTATTAACTCTTCTATTTTTTTCTGCTGCAGTAACTCGTATTTTGAGATATTATATCAACTGTGTTTCGTTCCGCCTTATACAAGCGCAAATCCAGGCTTGTACGACATCACGTCCAATGACGACTTTCTGTCCCGTTGGATCGGAGCGTGACATAATAGTATTTGAGCACGGCTTTACTTCCTTGGACTTCAATTGATTCTATTAAACTTTGAGTTGCTTCCGTGATCGAAATCTTTTGACTCTATGTTTTGCTTAGTATTCCAAACAACAAGTCTCTATGTGTTATGATTTCTGATGCGAGTGTTTATTGTGTAGCAATGGCCTTAGAGGGTGCATCTTATTGTTTGAGCCGTTTGTATATGTTTGGAAACGATAATAAGTTGGATTTGGTTATGTTGGATGTTGGATGAGTAACAAGATATCGGTAGAGGTGCTACATTCAGCTGCGAACATTGTTGTTGTATTGAAGGAAGTGTGTCCAGAGTGATATGGATGTAATTGGATTTCTAGTGATTGTCCTCTGGCGTAGAAATGGATGTTATGTTTGTGGTCATTAGAACCACTGTGGTAAGGATTGTCCGGAAGGGACGTTATTTCATATTATTGAAGATGGATTGTTTGTGTGCGGAATGGCTAGATTCTTGAGTGGTGTATTGGGTAACCCTAGTGGTGTATGTTGGATATTGGTAATATTGGTATCAATGAGTTACATCAGTTTTGATGGGGTAGTGCGAAGTCTCAGTTTATGAGTTATGACTAGTTGAGACGATTTCGAATGCATCTTATTGGATTGTTCGGGTGATCGAGAATAATTGTGGCAGATTAAGATTCATGATTGTGAAATGAGTGCTTGGCTGAGAATCGATATGTATCGTGTTTTGAACTGTTAAATGGAGAACTAAAATTGTATGTTAAGTGCGAAGACTCGGTAGGGTGATGGAAAATTTGTTTGGGGGATATGAGAATTATTCTAAGGATTGAGAAATTGTATTGCTCGATGAACTGAGATAGCATATGGCTGAATTGATCTCGAGTATAGTTAAATTGATCTTGTATCGAATATGGGAGATAAACATTGGTTGAAACAAGTTTGATGTTAGCAAATGGATGATTTCATGTTCATGCATATATTTATGATATTTAAGTATATCGAAGATCGATAGACGTTGATTCGAGGATATTATGGTTTAATAAATGATGATCGTCTTGCTTGATGAATCGTTGAAGTATGTAGTCTTGATTGATTCTAACTTATGGACTACTGATGGAATGAATGACAATATTGAATTTTCTTATGACTTAATAGACGATAATGAGTGTGATATAAATGGATATTAGTTTGACTCGGCTTCGCGGATGTTTAAAATTGTTGGTGATTGATAAAATCGATTTTGGAGTGATGAACTTGGTGGATCATTTTACATTTTATGTCGAGAAAACTTGTAGATAATTTGGAATTTGAAGTAACTTATGATTGGTAGATTGGCAATTTGAGAAAAAACTTGTTGAATTGGTGATTGAGATTTGTGGCTTATGATTTGGTGATTAAGAATTACAACATGGGAATAGTGGAATTTACCATACACAGTTGAGGATATGGATTATGAAAGTTGCTTGGATTGATGTGTCGATCACGAATTAATCGATAATGATTATCGGATGGATTGATCCTAGATGAAGACTTTGTAAGATAGACTTCGACTTGCAATTTTTTTAGCGAGATGGTCTTGAGTTGATATTCTACATATTTCGAGATAGAAGTGTTTGTTAAGTTTGGGTAGGAACCCTTAGATTGCTCACTAAGGTTTGACCCTAGAATTGGGATGGGTGAGTGATTCCTGGTTGTCTATAGGAGATAGGTATCTCAATGCTTGAGTGCAGATTGTGAGTTGCTAGCCTAGTGGTTAGGCGGACGTCCCAATGTTGAGCGTTAGGGATCGATATGCTGACCTTAAGAGAGTTGCTTAGGTAGATTGTATTAGAATATAGTTGGGATAGCGAGATTGAGAGATAAGCTTGGGAAGTGATTTTGTTCTTGGAGATTTTTATAAATTGTTTACGGTTGGAAGAAACGAGATTGTATATAAAATTTGTCGGATTGATCTCTTATGGTTAGATTGTCTTCGAGGATTGCGGGGGTCATATGTAAGATTTTTTTGGAAAGCTCAGATTGTGATTCAGATGTGGATAAGTGATGGATCGTAGTGTGATTCGTGGATTTGATTCGGCTTGGAACTAAGTTGATCTTTGGTGAAGTAACATTGAGTTGTGCGTATGCTAGAATGCTTTCGCATCATTGTATGGAAAAATTTGAAGGATCAAGTTTTGGCTATTGAATAGATTGGATGCTGAAGGTTCTAGGTTTTTATTCGAAACATAAGTTGATGGGCAAGATTGATTTATGGTTTTGATATGAATGTAAGCTGGCGTTGAGTTGAGATTGATATTTGGGAATTGAATGGTGATGATTTGTACTTGGTTGAAACTGGACGATGTTAACAGATGTTGAGATCATGCTTGGGAATAGTACGATTGATATATGCATAGTAAGTGAATCAGATTTAGCTTAGTTTGTTTATGGATCGAAAAAATTCTTGAGAAATGTTACACGAATTGATTCAATGGTAATATTTGAGATAATGAGATTCTTATGCAATTGAGCATAGATGTGCAAGTGTGATTGGAACTTGTATGTAGTCAAGTTTGGGTATTTGGTTGATGATTGAATTAGATCTTTTGAGAACGGTTGATAAGTGAATTTGTTTATGATTGTGATACAATGCTTGGCATTTGAATGGAGATATCGATTAGATTCAGGCTGTGTTCCTTTGATTCAAGATATGGTTATGTGCTTGGGTATGTTTGCTAGTGATGTCTAGCATGGTGAGCTCGAGAAGTGTGGTTTTGTGCGATACATATTGTGGATGGAAGCAGAGGATATTGGTTAAGCTTTGAAAATGGTTGGATTGAGTTTTGTAGTATAAGTCGTTTGATTGATTTGGCTAAGGCATGAGTGAGCTTGTATTGATTTAGAAAGAATGGAATGTTGTGACGGGGTACTCTTTGAAGTTATGCAAGGCGTGTTCAAGTTGGACTAGAAGAAAGATGCTTCGTGGAATTCATTGAGTCATATGTTTGAGTATTTGGTACAACTATGGATTGGAAGGGTATGCATGGGTTTGACTAAGGTAAGTTGTTGTATGTGTGTTTGTTATGTGCGAAAGAATCTGTACAAGTGTTGAACATGGATAAAAGGTGTTCGTGATTGTCTTGGTATTTATCTGCATGTTTGGATGGCCATTCAGTCGAGGAGTCGACATAGCGGTTTGAATAAGAGATTAGTAAGGAGTTATCTTCATTGACCAGTTTATGCAGATGGATAACTGTGTTCTTTTAAGTTTTGAGGACGAAACTTGTTTTGAGCGGTGTATTATATAATACACTGCTTCACGCGACGCATTATGCTGGTTTGTTGGCTCTAAGACCTAGTTGGACTTGGATTCATGCAACGGAATCAACAATGATCTATGTGTTCAGTATTATGCCTCGCTAGGTGTGGAGGTATTGTTTGGCTTCTTAGTTTGTGTTTGGCTTCTTGGTTTACGATTTGGATTCGTGTTGTGCGAGAGCTATTGCGAGATTTGAACGGTGGTGCTAGCTTGCTTAATTCGGTTGGATTGGATGGTTTATGGAGCATGTCTTGTGTGTATGATTATACCGATTGAGAAGTTTGTGTATTACATCAAATCGTCTGAGGCAGTGTTCGATATCTGTTCAATCGAAGCAGAGTTTTTTCTTGGTGGATGGTTTCGACCTTTACCTTCACTCTTAATGAATTGATGTTGTATGTCTGGTCTTTATACTTGAGTTTGTTGCATGCTAATAAAATGAACTAAGATAAAGAGATTAATAGAATTATAGCTAGATACATATCACCGAGACATAGTGTTGTCGTTTATGCTGTAATGCGGAGCATAGTATTGTATGTAGTTGGTTGTATCGTATTGTTTATGACAGGGAAGAAAAAATGGTAAGGAGGTGGCATGGTGCCACTGTATGTTTGGGACCCGCGGGCCGCCAATCAAAATATTGAATGGAAGTGCAAATGTGGTATGGTGTCACGTTATGTTTGGGACATACGGGTCGTCAATAGGAACATTGAATGGAAGTATGGATATCATGTGTATTGTTTAATGTTCGATTTATGTACCATGCATATGCTTTATTGTTGGTTAACTGTTCACGCATATTGCATAATCATGGACAACTTGTGCACAAGGTTATGCTTTCTTGAACGGTTGTCGGGATACACCGGAACCGATTCGGGTTAGGAGAAAATTACGTAGAACGTGCATCATGCACGGGATATTGCGGGACCTGCAATAGGGCTTGTTACTCGAACCGGAAGGCGCATCGCAATACGGGTACTTCGGGACCTTCTGTGGGACTAGCTACCTGCATGCGAAGGATCGACGTCTTACCGGGAGAACATTCCAATATGACTTGTGGTGCCATTGACCTTCATATAGTTAGGCTGCAGGCTAATGTCATCTGGTTGCAGGCTTGACTAGTTGGTTGCGGAGCCGAATACACACACATGTTTATGTATTTTATGAAGGCTAACGAATGTCTTATGTCGAGACATAGATCATGACACATTTATATATTATGTTTGATGTCACTGAAATGACATGAAATTAGGGTAGGTATTGGGTTGGATCAACTATATTTAATGACACCTTTATGCTTGTAGATAATGCTTATTATGCCATGTAATTAATCCTAAAGTAAGATTGGAAAGACCACATATATCTGTCTGTACTCAATTATTGTGTTGGTTTTTGACAGAGTTGACTAGAGGCCGCTCACCACTACACGACAATGTATTGACCATCAACCCCCCCAGGTGTGGAGCTTCTTGGATGTGCTGAAGCGAGGGAGCTCGGTCAATGCTTGATGATGTTAGGCTGGAGATGTTATCTTTTGTTTATAAAGGACAATGTATTGAACTGTGTTGTATTGTATAGTTCTTGAGTTGTAAGTCTTGTCGCATGTTTCAATGTAGAGAGAGAGAGAGAGCGCACACGCTTGTAATCGAGTTGATCCTTGGCCTAGCGCCGTTGTAATTCCGCTGCAAATTATCAATAAAGAGAATCAGGTTTCATATATATTGTGTCTATTAACACTTCTGTTTATTTCCGCTTCAATGATTCATATTTTGAGATATTCTATCAAATGTGTTTCGTTTCGTCTTGTACAAGTACAAATTCAGGCTTGTACGAAATCATGCCAAGTGGCGACTTTCAGTCCCGTCGGATCGGAACTTGCAAAGTCACCATCATCAAAACCAATTCCTGTTCGACATACATTTATCGAGTCGACCATTAGTTACTATCATTAATGGCGCTTTTAGAGGCATGATCTATGACATTCTGATATTTGTAGTGAGCATTAAGAGCTTGATTATACTTGCATACACTAGATCATATTAATTTGTTAGGTTTGCTATGCTTTAATACTTAAATATTTCACATCTATGACTTAAAATAGGTTATACTGAAGAGTAAGATTGTTCACAACATCTGACTGCTTGGTAAAAACAGAGTCTGGCGCCTAATGCCTCAGCCTAGGCGTCACCTTAGTGCAAAAGCCTCGGGCAAGGCTGTTTGAGGAACACCACCTTTCCTTGCTTTAGCACCTAGGCATTTTAACAACATGGATGTGGCCTTTGCTAGTTTTTTTTGCCTTCCCATGCTTCCTTCCTGATTATTGGTCACTCTTGGCCGACCCTTACAATAGACACATTGATCCAAGATAAAGATTCATATGTATTTACCAACTGATGTCAGGGGAATGACTTGAGGGGACTAGGCGTGCCACACTACCCTTTCAGGTTCTTCTTGCAGTCCAAGGACCTCCATTTCAGCTATAATAATTTGTGGACATGGTTCTTATTGTCCAACATTCTGAGCAATACTTGTATTGTGCCGTCAAATTTTGGCTTTCAATTTGAAGGCACTTACCTTAACAAATCTGCCTTTGTTCTATGAACAACATCATCCATCTCATGATTAGGGGTGTGATTAATCCTGAACGGTAAAATTATCATGTTTTTCTCTTTTTTTTTGGCTATCATTTTCTCTCCCTCGTTACCTCTTGCAGTGTTGCTAATTTTACATTTTTTATAGTTCATTACTCTAATGCTTCTTTTCTTATCTTAAAATGAATCTTTTCCTAGTATCATCAACTAACATCTATTCATGCAGAACAAACCTTTTCTTCCATACGTTCCAAAAATGGTCGTAGTTTTACCATTGCACTGATACTCTGCAAAAGTGCCAAGCTGCACGACACTAAAATCAGTTGTCTTTAATCTTGAAGAAACATATTGTGTTAATGGTGCTATACAGACACCTGCTTGTCTTCTTCAACAACAAAGTGATGTTTTTGCATACATGCAGAAAATGCCTTCATAGAAGTTAATTACTTGAGAATTAAGGTAACATCATTATACTTGACCCTTCCTCAGGCTGGAGCATATCAGACACACCCACCTCGCTACATAAATCTAGAAAATGGACTACGAGCAAGCAGTTTGATGAGGATATCACCCAACTGATCCTCAGATCGAACATATGAAGTGAATCTGTTTCTTCATCAACAAATCACAAACAAAATGATAATCCACCTCAATATGCTTATGAAACACTGAGTTACTTGCGATGAAAATTACCGACTGATTGTCACAATACATCTTCATAGGGATAGGAACCATAATCTCCATTTCATGAAGAAAATACTACACCCATATCATCTCAGAAGCTACATGAGCCACCGCACGGTCCTCGGTCTCTGCACTAGAATGGACTATAACATTCTGCTTCTTACTATGCCACATCACAAGATTGTCACCCACAAAAGTACAATAGTCAAAAGTAGACATCATATCAGTGCAATTGTTTGCCCAATCAACATCAGTGAACCCCGTCACTGTGAGCAACTAGGAAGGTTTGTACAACAAACCTTTTTTCGGGTGCACCCTCGAGTATCCTAGAATGCGAGAAACATCCTCCCAATATGGTTGTCGAGGGACATACATAAACTGACTAACTACTCCAACTGCATAGGTAATGTCTGGTTGTGTAATAGTAAAATATGTAAGTTTTCCAACAAGTCTTCTATAATGTCCAACATTCTCAAATAACTCTCCCGTGAGCATCAAGTTTCTTATAATAATACATATGAGTCTCAACTGGCCGATACTCCAATATTCTATTTTCTGAGAGCAAGTCTTGCATTGCGACAGAGATACGATCTTCTTAGATCTAGCAACCTCGATTTAAGAAAATATTGAAGAAGATCCGAATCCTTAGTATGAAATTGATGACTAAAGTATGCCTTTAAGTCTACAATCCCAGCATGATCACTCCATGAAATAATGAAATCATCAACATAAACAATCAACACGATAACACCGTTGAGGAAGAATGGCTTTAAGTCTACAATCCCAACATGATCACTCCAAGAAATAATGAAATCATCAACATAAACAATCATCACGATAACACTGGTGAAGAAGAATGACAAAATACTGAATAATCTGATGTGGTGTGTCCAAGTTCATACTGAATTAGAAAGGAACTGCACTTGTCAAACCAAGCTCGAGGTGTATGTTTATGTCCATATAATGCTTTCTTTAATCGACATACGAGTTTTCTACTTCCAACCATAACATATCTCAACATATCTCGATGGTTGACCCATATAAACCTCCTCGTAAGTCACCATGTAATAAATCATTTTTTATGTCCAATTGATACTTAGGTCATTGTGATTAACCGCCATAGAAATAAGAATATGAACTAACTTCAGTCAAGCCACTGGAGAGTCTCCATATAATCTATGTTGTATGTCTGAGTATATCCTTTTGTAACCAACCGCGTCTTGAGTTTCTCAATTGAACCATCCAGATGAATACTTAACAACGTACAACAATCTACAACGCACTGTTTGCTTTCCAATATAAAGTGATGTAAGCTCCCAAGTTTGATTTTGATGTATAGCACACAATCTCCTCATCCATTGTACTTTTCCAACCAGAAGATGACATAGCTTTCTTATAAGTTCTGGGAATGGAAATGGAAGACAATGAAACATCAAATGCATAAAAAGATGGAGAAACACGGTGTAAGGAAATATAATTAGAGATGGGATGAGTTTTCTTTGTGGTACAAAGGCGTTCTCTTTTTCTGAGAGTAATAAGAATATCACCTAAATTTGTGGTGATAGGGAGCATAAACCGCAAGCACGAAGTTGATTAGTTGATAGCTGAATTTTGCAGAACCACTAGGCTATCTTTGGGTCTTTGATAAACATGTAAAGGAGGAATTGAGACAAACTGATTCAGGAATGATTAGAAGTGGTATATAAGTTATCGAATCTGATGGTAATAGAATACGGCGATCTCTTAAGAGAAAGAAAATGGTAGACTTAAAAAAGGTAACATCTGCACTGACATAATATTTATGTGACTGGACTTTAACAACGATAACGTTCTTGAGTATGAGGATAACCAAAAGACATTTCAGAGATCGAAGAGTCAACTTGTCTTGGTTGGAAAGTTGTGAACAAAAACGACACACCCAAACACTCGAGGAGGTAAAGAAAAAGGAAAGACATCTCGATGTAACAAGGAGAATAGGACTTGGTCTTTCAATATAGATAATGGCATGTGATTAAGTAGATAACATGCAGTAATAATGACATCTTTTCAATACTGTTTAGGGGCATGTATATTGAACATGAGAGTTCGAGTCACATCTAAAAGGTGTCGATGTTTGCGCTCGGCTATACCATTTTGCTGAGAGGTGTGGACACGACCGGTTTGATGAATCATGCCACGATGAACGCAGAAAGTGTTCATTGTTTTACTCCAAATCATTATCAGAATGCAAAATTATGATGCATTTATCAAACTGAACATAGACTTGTTATAAAGGTTGGATAACACATTTGGAAAGTCATGTCTTTCTTTCATTAAAGTCATTCTAGATTAATCATCAAAAAAATAACAAAATATTGAAATCATTTCGGACTTTTGACTCTAGACGGATCCTAAATATTAGAATGAACAAGTTCAAAAGACTGTAACTGGCGACTCTCAACACGAGGAAAAGAACTACGACGATGATTGTCTAACTGAAACATAACTTAAATTCGGAACAACTTGAACTTAGCCAAATACGGATGACCCAAATGATAATGCTACTACAACGGAGAAGTAAAAATTGAATTGAAAGTCTTTCCAGGTAATCCAAGTAATACAACCTCTCTTTCACACCCCGAACCAATCATCTTCTTTTTTATGCCTCGAACCAATCATCTTCTTCGTCTTGATCCTAAAAAACACAAGAATTGGAAGAAAATGTTATATAACATTGAAGAGCTTTTTGTTAATTGGCCCATCGATAGTAAGTTGAATAAAAAAAATTAGGCACATATAATGAATTAGATATTGACATTGATTGAGTAGGGTGAATGGCGCATTTTCCCGAACACAGGACGAGTAGACATATTAGCCAAGATAATGTTTTATAGGATTACGATTATGAAAGAGAGTTTATACCAAACATGTGAGAACTTGCTCCTGAGTCGATGATCCAAGAGGTGGATGGTGACTGGGTTGCCACAAATGCATGGTTACCTATATGTGTCATGGTTGCAGTAGGTTGGGAGGTGATACTAGCAAGCACATTCAACTTCTGAAGGATCTGTTTAAATGGAGATGAGGTATCGAAAGTTAATGTCTTATTGAAATCAAAAGCATCATCTCTAGGAGCATAAGTAGTGATCTGCAGCTGCATATTCTGGTTTACCCACTTGTCCCAACAGTAGTCTTCGATGTGACCGAATATTCCACAATAGTTACACTTTCATGGTTGACCAAAATTACCACCACTACGGCCATCACCACGACCACTTCCTCGACCAAAACTAGGACCAACATCTCTACAACTACGACCACCACCACGACCAACAACACTGGTAACTAAGGCGGAAGATTCATCATTCGGCACCACAGAACTGTCCTAGAAAGGAACGGTTGAGACGGAAGAAAATATCTTTCATCGTAGGTAATTGCTCTCCAGCAAGGATCTTAACCTTATAAAGTTCGAGCGCAAGATCCAAGCTGGCTAGGATAAGTGAAACATGAAACTCTTTCTTCTTCGCTGAACTTCCTTCAAATCAGTAGTAACATGATAATATTGTAACAGTTCTCCCACAAAGCCTTCTTTGAAGTAAGCTATTCATTCACAGGCTTCCCATTTATGCTTTGTATCAAACAATAACTCGTAGAACTCATAGATATGGACAACATTCCTTTTTTGCGAATATGATTCTTCCAAAGATGTCTAAAATTGTTTGGAGGATTCACATCATTGAACATTAGAGGCGATCGGCGGCAATGTGTATGCAGTACCTTCAAGTTGCTCTGATACCAAGCGAAGTTTGGAGAGGAGGAGAGAAACAGAAGAGAATGAGAAGAGAGAACACGAGGAAAAAAAAGTGCAATGACTTAATCCCTAGGTTGCCCTCATGTGTATTTATATTAATATGCATGATGATAAATACATACACAATTACTTCATTGTACCCACATAAGATAAATAACAATAATAACTCTTAACAACTTGTTTTGTCGACACTTCCACACCAAGTTTTTTAGGGTGTATTTGGCAACATGAAACCTTGTGAAACTAGAATTTTTATCGGGTTGCATGAACCTATGAAATTAGCCCATAGAGATTGCGATCATGTTTTTTGCAACATGAAACTTGTGATACCGATGCTGAGGTGGCGACAATAGACGGTATATATATATATATATATATATATATATATATATATATATATATATATATATTCAAGTTTCAGTATGTTAGTTGGATCAAGTTTCACATTACTCGTACCGGAATCATACCCTTCTTAAGAGTATGGGTAGTGGTATCGTGGTTTCAGCACTTACAGATCAGAGTTCTTTGTTTCTTGACAATAATTATTATTTAAAAACTAGAAAACATTTCATACATTTAAGCATAGTTCTATATATTAATTGTTATTTCTTGTTTGCTATGAATGCTTAAGATCATAGGTCCTTTGAATGTATAAATATACAACTTCAACAATAGAATGGTTAGAGTGTCTCAATAAGGACACTGTAGTGTGTAGATCTTTGACATGCTGAATCATTGTGTTGATTTCATTTTTCCCATATTTCCCTCTTTTCCTTGTAATTTTTTTCCTTTGCTGAATTAGGGAAGAGAATCCCAATGTTAGTTGAACCCAGATAAAGTTCTCCTGAAAGGCCTTAGGGTGCATTTCATAGCGGATTTTGGAAAAGAAACTGGGGTTTGGTGGAGGAGATACGCCTCCAAACTCCAATAACCGTGGTGTATTGTTTGGGAGTGTTTTCTGAATTAGACAACACACCATTTCTACACCATCCAAACTTGAGTTAGCAGAACTCCAATCTGGCTGAATCTGTGAGAAATTCCATTAGCTTCTCTTTTCTACAAAACTTCAATACTTCCTCCAAACTCCTAGATGTCCCATACCTTAAATAAAACTCTAGTTTTCTTGATGAACGTTTCACACTCAAGCACCAGCTTCAAACCTCCAAAATAAATCCGACTCCATTTTAGCAGACCTTGTTCCCAAGCCAGGCCTTAAGGTTTCATCCAGTGTTCTAAAAATCGGCCTAGGCGCCGGCCCACCGCACCGAAAACCCCCTAGGCGGTGGGCTAGGCGGGCCAAGGCGGCCGTGTTTTTTGATGTTTTTTGATTTTTTTTTGTTTATTCTTAGTTGTATTTTGGATATTTGTTTGGGTTTTAAGATAGTATTTGGATTTTAGAACATTGAAATTTCAAATTTTCTAAAATTTCCAAAAAAAAAAAAAATTCTAGGTGGCGCCTAGGCGCTAGGCGGACCTCCGCTGCACTGAGTCCACCTAGTGATTTTTAGAACACTGGTTTCATCTTTTATGTTCGTTGTAAACGCACCCTTTTTGTTTGATGTCAGCAACCCTCTGTTTTTTTGGTGGGTCTTGACAATTACATACCATCATTTGACACTTACCACATTACATATCCATTCCTCTCCAAGCATTTCATTATTCTGGTGGAAAGCCAGCATGCTCTCTTTTACTGATTGGTATCGACCTAGAGTACAAAATGGTAACAAGGGTTGATGTTTCAGGTAGGGTTGGGGGGGGGGGTATTGATTTTGTGGGTTCATTTTATTTTTTATTCTCACGCTTCTGCAATTTACGTGTTCTGCATACTGCTGACAATGCCAATATAGTGGTATTGTGGTAGTAGAGCATACTACATAGCTTACTGCTGGATTTTGCATCTGATCCCTAACAACATTTAATTGCAAAATAACAACTGCCAACTGATTATTTTATGCAACAATGTCACTCTTTTTCTTGATGCCATCTTGTGTCTCTTGCAGCTGTAATGCGATCGAGTGGATTTGCATATCTCAAAGAAAATTGCCCGTCGCTGCAGTCAGAGCTCTTGAAGATCATTGCAGGATGTGAAGAGGAGTGCAGCAGCGGAGGCGGCAAGAGCCGGAGTGTGTGGGCCCAACTTTCAGACGGTGGAGATTCAAATGGCCGAAGGGTAAGGCCGCGGATGTGATCCTGGAAAGGAAAAATATGGTGCCCGATTGCAAAATTTGTACCATGACACTATGTTGTCGAAAGATGTTTCAAGGGGGAGAGGACAGTTTTATGTGCTGTACTTGTATATCCATGCAATTGTTCAAAACAAACAGAGAATGGTGTGATGGCACTTGTAGGTTGGTATGTAGATGCTGATGTCCAAGAATGGTAGAAATTAGCATAGTACATTAAGAATCCGAGTGATTTCTGACCAAGTGGAGGCCGTTAGGCTCACTTATTTGATGCATCTGGTGAAGCCTTGCTATGCATTTGCCGACAGCTCAAGTTTGCTGTCCAATATACCTTGCTGGAAAACGTGGGTTCGGAAGCTATCACCAGTCCACCAGCAGCATCGCACTCGCGACAACACTAGGTAGCTACACACTTTTTCTGATGCGACAACCAAAAAGTAGATGCTTCACCTAAAACAATATGTTGCAATAAGAAATGATATTAGGACACCCCAACTGCTAGCTTTAGGGGTGCAACTCGGGCGGGCCAAACCCGAGCCCGATCGGGTAAACTTGTTAATGGGTTGGGTTAGGGTTGAAGATACTCGGGTTTGGGTTAAAATATTTGAACCCGATCAAAAATCGGGTTGGACTCGGGTTCATGTCGGGTTACCCGAATAATCCGTTATATATATATATAAAGTTTAAATTCTAAATTCTTTCGCTCAAATTCTTTAACTCTTTATCCTAAATCTTATTTCAGTTTGTATTTTGTAATGATCAAGACTTGATTGCTATTTGATTATTTGTCTAATATTACTTTTGTTTAAAATTATTTCAAATATTATATTAGAGCCCGATAAACCCGATGGACCCGATCCAATCCGAGTTCAACCCGATCCTTCGAGCTCGGTCTTGGGCTTCATATATTGAACCTGAGGTCGGGTTGGACTCAGGTTGACCTCAAGCCCAATCCAACCCGCCCGATCCCCAACTGCTAGCCTAGCTTTGTATGTTTCTAACTGGCCTTTTATTTGGGAAGGAATCAACACGTGACTTCTTATTCTCCAATGGGAATTTCTGAAATCGATTTCTATGTACTTGATATTGTACTTTAAGAAAATTTTTATGCTACTTGTTAGAGTTTTTACATAGAAGTTATACACACAAAAAATGATCTTCATTGGTTCTCCATTTCTATTCTGTGGCAAAAAATAAATAAATAATTTAATGAGATATGGTCTAATATTAATTGCTACGAGTGAGAGAGAATTTATGAGAGTTTCTAGACGTTGAAAATCTCATAGAAGATCTCTATCCTACATCACAGCTACATAAGATGAAAATTGGAATATAAATTATACTTGGAAGAATTTTTTTTCTAATAGAAACCCCACGTTGGAGATGGTCTTATACCTTCATAAAACCTTTACAGCGGTCCACTTCACTATCCTCTATTCAAACTTTTTAAAACTAAAATAAATTTTCTCAATATTAGCAAGCTATATTCCCAAACTTTACCCATCCTTTTTCTGAACCTGGTTCCATTCTAGAAAACAACTAGAGAATTTGATTTTACCACAATGACACACCACCACCACCACCACCACGGGGGGCTGTTTGGTTACTCTTAGGTTACTCTTAGACCTAAAGTAGAAATAACGTACAACATTTGTTTCATACAATATTTGTTAATGTAAGTGGTGTTACAAATACATTATTTAGTTGTAGGATAAATTGCAAAAAATCCTTCGTTAGATTTTCACTTTTTGCACTAAAAGATTTCATGCTCTTAAAATTTTCAAAAGTATGAAATATGGTCATTTTGTCCCCAAATGACAATTTAGCCCCTCCCCCCTCCTTCTTCGGCTGTTTGGGGTGCGTTCGCCGGCGAGGAGGAGGAGGGGGGTGCGCTCGCCGGCAAGGGAGGCGGAGGGGGGGGGTGGTGGGGGGTCGGGCGGGGGAGGGGGGGGGGGGGAGTCGGGGGGTCGCTCGCCGGCGAGGAGGAGCGGGGGGGGTCTGGGCCGGCGGGGCCGGCGAGGGAGCAAGGGGGGTCGGGGCCGGCGGGGCCGGCGAAGGAGGAGGAGAGGGAGGGGGGTCGGGGCCGGCGAGGGAGGAGGAGGGGGGGTGGGTCGGGGGGGGGGCGCTCGCCGGCGAGGAGGGTGGGGCTGGGGGCTCGCCGGCGGGGGGGGGGGGGGGGGTCGGGGGGGCTGGGGGATCGCCGGCGAGGGGGGGGGGTGGCGGCTGGGGGCTCGCCGGCGCCGCCGGAGGAGGGGGGGGGGGGGGGGGGGGGGGGGGGGGGGTTAGAGGGGGACAGGGGTATTTTAGGTATAAAATTTTTAAAATTTGGCTGGAGGGGCCTAATCGAGCGAATTTGTAATCTAAGGAGGGGTAAACTGCCAAAAAATTCTAAAAGGTCTTTCTACGCAAAAGGCGCATATTTAACGAGGAGTTTTTTGCAATTTACCCTTTAGTTGTATGTAAATGTTGTTGTGGAACTTAGAAATCATTTGTTTGGTATAGTGTAATTAGAATGTTTGGTTGTAACATTTGTTGCTATAAATATCATTCCAATGTTTGGTTGCGACTTAAATGGAGAGAGAAAGCGAGAAAATGATGTAAATGGTATAATAAATTTTGTTGGAAGTGGGTGTTGTGGTCATTCTGATCACAACAAAAATTGCAATAGTCTAGAAAGTTGATGCAACATTTGTTATACCAATTCCACCATGTAAATCAAACAAACATTGTAATGTGTTTATGGAATTGTTGAGTAGTCAATAAGGATTCCATCACTTTGGGCATAAAGTATAAATTGATACATGTCCTATTTGACCCAGAAATAGTTGTCGTTCTATTTTGGATTGATCATCATCCTCCTCTTGGATCAACCATCATCCTCTTCAAACAGAAAGGTAGTCATGACATACTGCTATGCATCAATCTTGACTTGTGGAGTTCCAAAATTCAAAAGTTGTTATAAATTCGGAAAGCCGACCCAATAGCTGAGTGTTCGTTGCGGTTCAACCCGAGCCTGAAAAATGTCGGTATCTTGTTGTAGAGCCCAATGTGTCACAGACAATTTGGCGTGTCCAAAATTCATGTCTGGATCGTTCGATGTTACTATCTATTATATCAACAAGGTTGATACTAAAATCGGACAAATTAACATGATATGGGTAGACATGTCTAAGGGCTCACGTGACTTCTATTTTGCGTTAGGTGTGCTCACGTGTTTTTTTTAACCGGAGCTGCTACGTTGCCCACGTTCTCACGTATTTTTTTAATCGGAGCTGCTACGTTGTCTGCAGTTTGCAATCGCAGATGTGACTGTCGACCGACATGGCGGCCGGCCATTGGCCCCCTCGTCCGGTTGGGACCCGGAGATAGGGGGCCCAATGGACGGCCGTCACGTCGGCTGGCGGTCACGTCTGCGGTTACAAACCGTGAGCAAAATATCACTTTCGTTTTTTTAACCGTGCAACGCAAGCACATGTTCTGTAACCGCACACACACGTGAAAATTCTTAGGTTTTTTTTTTGTAATGTCCGGCAAAAAGTACAAAACTTTGTGCACGCTATATTGTATGTCATTTGGACCCACTGCCTTCCAATTTACGCACGCACACACACACACCACTCCTTCCCGGTTCGATTTCGAGACCATTCGCCAAGCCAAAAAGTTTATACCAACTATAGTAATTATTCAATGGCAACAACTTACAATTTTTTTAAAAAAAATCATTTGTCGTTAGCTGTAAAGTAGCATGGAAATTACCAACTATAGTAATTATTCATAGAACTCTGGCTGGATAACGAAAGATTAGTGGATCAAAAATTTATGTAATACAGTGTGCACAAAATTCTGTGCATAATATCGTACATCTAAAAAAAATCCCTAATGTATAAGTAAAAATATACACACCAAAATAAATAAATAAATAAAACACACCAAAAATAAAAATAAAAATACCCACACCCACACTTTGGTAGATACTATTTTTGTTGATTGGGTTGGATGAAAGATACTATTTTGGTATGATTGGATTCCCGGGTATCTATGTCGATCCAGACAGCTAAATATGGTATGGCCGTCTCTCTCTCTTCTTCTTCTTCTTTCTTCTTCTTCTCGTTCAATTTATAAGTACTCCTCTCTTCCTCCTCTCCAAATCCTCCTCTCCTCCCACTAAATAATAATAATAATAATAATAAATATGGGTATCGAGGAGAGAAGAGGAGGAGGAGGAGGATGGGGAATCATGAGGAGGAAGCAAGTCGATGGAAGTAGATCAGGAAGAGGAGGAAACCACCACCACCACGTCCATCACCATCAGCTTGCCAAAGAACTCTCTCTTCTCCACCTCATCGCCATCGGTATTAAATTAATTAATTAATTAATTAATACTACTGCTCATGTCCACCATATCCATCATCATCATCGTCGTTCTTGTGTTTGTCTGTGACCAGGCGTGGGGTCGACCATCGGCGCCGGAGTCTACGTCCTCGTCGGGACCGTCGCGAGGGAGCACTCCGGCCCGGCCCTCACCGTCTCCTTCCTGGTCGCCGGCGTCGCGGCGGCCCTCTCCGCCTTCTGCTACGCCGAGCTCGCCAGCCGCTGCCCTTCCGCCGGCAGCGCCTATCACTATTCCTACATCTGCGTCGGAGAAGGGTACGTACGTTCAAACCATCTCAACATTGTGCCGTCTAAGCCCCATCTATATCATGAACTAAATTATGTAAAAAATTGTTGAAAAAAGTTTAAATTTATTATATATATTCGTTATGGGGAATCTAACTCAACCAAACAACTTACCTTAACCACATGAGTTAGAAGAGATATTTGCCTATAATTGGATAATGTTTTTATTATACGTGCAAAGCACATGCATTTACTTATATATATGGGCTCCTAAAATGTCATAGACTCATTGGTACCCCGATGCTCAACTGATCAAATATCTCCAAGGCTATCACATACACCACTGAGGGACCGAGTCACTCGACAAGTTCTCGAGACTGATTTTTAGCAATTCCTCAAGATTTGAGCACGATTCATCTATATCGCATTGACAATATCGCCTTTCGATAGAATCTCTATTGATAATCATCCCACATTTTGTGAATCAAGTCTAACTTATCCTTGTCCGAGACAATTTGGATCCCGCACGCGACTCGCTATCATCAACGCAAACGTTTGCAATACTCTTCTAATTTTATTCATTCAAATTTTAAATTTGTCCCTGCATTAAAGCTGGCATTAATTTGGGATTTAAATGAATAAAATTAGAAGATTAGTGCAGCATGACATTTTAGAAGTGTCACAAATTAATGTCAAATTTAAAATAGATTTAGAATTTGAAAGAAGAATAGTGCATGATGATGTTTTATACAATTTTGGCGCTCCAGTGTTGCTTGGTTGATCGGTTGGGCACTCATACTCGAATATACCATCGGCGGCTCGGCCGTCGCGCGCGGCATTTCGCCAAATTTGGTACTCATCTTCCACCACTAAACTCAGCTAATTCCTAGCTAGCTTGATGCAACCAGTTATGTACATATACATATACATGCATGTGCTTTAGGCTTTGTTCTTTGGAGGTCCGGACAGCTTGCCTTTCTTCCTAGCCCGTGCCGAGATTCCAGGGACCGGCGTCGTGGTCGATCCGTGCTCTGCGATCCTCGTCCTGGTCGTCACTGGGCTTCTGTGTGCCGGCATAAAGGAGGTAGTGCCGATGCTTTTAGTGTGTGTAGTGTGGTTTTTTCTTCCTTCCTTCCTTTGATGAGTACTATTTGTGACGAGCTTTGTGCAGAGTACATTTGTGCAATCGATCACCACGATTGCGAACGTCTGCGTCATGGTATTCGTCATCGTGGCCGGTGGGTATCTCGGGTTTCAGACCGGATGGGTCGGGTATTCTGTTCCCAGTGGGTAAGGAGGAGATCACCCTTTCCATTCAACGACTCTTTCTTTTTTTCCGAATGGTGATCACATATTTGATTGAGACTTGCCTTCTCTCTTGGCTGCCAGGTACTTCCCCTATGGCGTGAACGGAGTGCTTGCGGGATCGGCAACTGTTTTCTTTGCATATATAGGTTTCGACTCTGTTGCTAGCACTGCTGAGGAGGTAGGCCGTCGCTTCCTACTTACTACTGCATTTCACTTTGCTAGGAAGCGATATATTAAGTTGGAGGATACCCATGATTAGGGGCATCGGGGGTGCAATGCCCTCAACATATTCTCAAACTTTAAATAGGTAGGACGCTGCTGTTACTTCATTGAGCCGCCCCCATGGAATAGAGAGCTCTAACTAGGCCATTTTTGGTAAGCAGACCTCTGGCAATATATTGATGAGTGTGTAAGCTGGAGGCGGCGTAGGAGTAGGAGTAGAAGTAGTACTTCTTGACAAGGTGATGATATGCAAATTAACTAATTTGTGTTCTTGTGATAGCTTGACCTGTATTAAAACTTTATCCAACACAGACTTTGGACCAAGGTTCACAGTATCGGTATTAGAATCAGTATCGAACCATTCCTATGAGTATCAAGCGGTATCGACAAGATCGGCGGTTTCGGATCGGCGTATCGGATTTTTTTGGTATCGGGAAGTAAATAATTATTAACATTTTAGAAAATATATTTTATACATTTAAGTATTTCCAGTGTTGTTTCTTAGTAGTTTTGAAATTAGATAAAATAGTAGTCACCCTTGCCAGTTGGTTTACATGTGATAGATAAGTTTCTTCTTTTGCAACCTTACTATGCTTTTACATCCTTGCTGATTGGTCTTTTCGTTCAATTTTTTTTGTCGAATTGACCTGAAAAGAGACTCCCAATGTCGGTAAGGTCAGTAACGAGTATCGGTCGGTATCTGAAAATACCAAACCGTATCGGATCGATATTTGCCGATACTGCAAACTTGCTTTGGACTTTATTTAGACACATCCAACCTTGTTCCTTATGTTGATTGCTTTTCAGTTAGGTATATCAGGGTACAATTTCAAGTTGGTTACTGAAACTAGTTGTGATCTTATTATGGGTTAGTCCTCAACTTCAAAACTAAATTTTGTCGGAGGCAATCAGGTCGTCTGTCTGTGTTTTACTATGGACCCGAAAAATGTGAAATCCATCTGTACTTGGAGTTAGGATACGGGATTTGGATCGAAAGCCAAACCCTAGTCTTCATTTCAGGTATCTTCAAATTCAAGTTGGTATAGTTGTGGGTTGTATTAGGTCTGGTTACAGTTGCATTATAGCATATTTATAAAAAGTAAGTTGAATTTAGTAAGTTGTTTCTGACTTATAATTACCTAAAGATCTTAATCTCGTAAGATTTTAATCCCCCCCCCCCCCCCCCCCCCCCCCCCCCCCCCCCTTTGTTTCTCTTTCCAGGTAAAGAATCCTCAACGTGATTTACCATGGGGTATATGTCTGGCATTGTCTATATGCTGTTTCTTATACATGATGGTTTCCATTGTTATTGTTGGCCTCGTACCGTATTTTGCAATGGATCCGGATACACCTATTTCATCTGCATTTGCCAGACATGGGATGCAGTGGGCAATGTAAGTTACAAGTGATGATTAAAAGTATACTATATGAAGAGTTCTTTCCATGACTATGATCTTGTCGAATGTTGTATTTATTTCTTTGAATTCTAGGTATATTGTCACCAGTGGAGCTATTCTTGCTTTATGCTCAACCTTAATGGGTTCCATCCTCCCACAGGTATTTGAAATATATGCAACTGCCAGGAGTATATATTATTAGTTACCAGTAAATTTTGCATGTACACATGTGCCACATGTACATTGTTAGGCATTGCACTCTCTTCAAATGCTAAAGTAATATAAGTATTTAGATCATATTTAATTGGGAAGTTCCATGCTTTTTCTTAATATTGATGTACTGACAAGCCATCTTTCTTTTTGGATAAAATACCTATGTTCCTCCAACTATTCAGCATAGTATAATCTCTCACTTTGACTTGCCTGTGTGTGTCTATGTTACACGGGTACGGAAAACTGGTGTTTATAACTTTATAATCCGAAGTTTATCAGTATTCATGCAACATAAGTATGTAGGTGTATGCATATAAATCATACAATATTAGTATTACTAAGAAGAACCTGAGAGACTTATTGAGGATGATCTAGGTGTTCTTAAAGAGAAACCTATTGTCCAGCTCACTATGAATCTATACATGTCTAAAAGGAGAATAGCTCAAGTCCGAAATATGAACTAATAAATCCAACATAAACCATTGCATTGTACTCATTGTAACTTATCATGGGGTCCGAGACAATAACATGCAAAATTTTGGCTACTTTTGAGCTTTGACATCGGAAGTTAATTTGGTAGGTGGCATTTTAGCACGGAAATTTAGCTTCTATTAGTTTGGATGATTTATCAACAAAATTCTACGTAATATTATTTTTGCCACTAGATACTACCATCCAAACTAAATCATAAAATCTGACCAAAAAAAATCATAGAAATGAATTTGACATGAAAAGAAGAAGAAGAAAATTATGATTTATTACTTATTTTAAGCATTTAGTTTTACTCAACCAGGCTATCTTTAGCTTCCAGTAGAAAGGTTCTAAGAGAAGTTATAAGATCTAACTCCATTTTGGCATGGCAAGTGCAATCGTTTTTACTGCTGGAAGCTATTCAGTTGTGAAAGAATAGACTTGAATTCTAATGTTTTTGGTCTAATATCAATTCACCCTTGGATGCATGTGGGGGTAAAGGTGGGTGAGGGACTTGAATTTTTTGTCTCCCAAACCCAACAAGTTAATTAATGAATAGGATCCCCAGATTACAATGGAGCCCAACTTTGGGGTTGCAGCAGTTCCCTGGGTAAAAGATCAAGTTTCAACTCTTATATGCTTTACCTAGAGCCAATAAACTTGTTTAACCAGTTACATAAGTCAAACCTGTTAGCAAATGAGAAAGGTTGATCTTTCATTGTGCACAAGTCTGTTTATAGAAGGCACTACATATATATATATAGGAGGCTAGCTATCTTAGGCAATGTGGGACTGAAAGGGGCATACACGATAGCAGGTCTAGAAACTATACAAGAATTTCATGTTGCTTATAAGATTAAGATATATTCAACTTAGAAATGTGTCTAGAAGAGCTTTTTGTAACATAGACGCCACACTTCTATAAGACAAAATGTTAGAATGCATATGAGAAGTTTGTATATAGTGATTTACCAGTTGGTTAATAAGAATGATCAACATCAACAAGGTGCTTAAAGGGATGCTTAAGCGGCTTAACTGCTTGAGTCAGTTACTCAGGCTATAAAATTTTCAATAGGTAGTTGGGCTTCTACAAGGAATATATATATATTTTATCTCGTAAATTGACACCAATAAACTTCTTGCATTCATTAGTTATAATACGACTGCATCATTATACATGACATCTAAAAATGCTGATACCGTAGGTCGCAGCATTATTTGATACCAATATGTATTGGTCGTATCGAATTGGTTATGACATGTACCAATCCAATACCAGCCAATACTCCCAATACTAATGTTGGGGCTCCCATTCCCCGTCAATTTAGCAGAAAAATTGAACGAAAGAGAGAAGTATGGAAAAGTAGTATCAACACAATGATTTAGTTGTGTCAAAGATCGACATGTTATATTATGTCGATAAGATTCTTTATTGATACATTGTAACCATTTTCATTTGTCGAAGTTGTATATCTATCAATTCACAATACTCATCCATATTACTATTATTCCATTCAAAACTATTTAGTGTGGTTAGTGCCATATCTAAACCCCAACACTCTCGTTGAAACCGTAAAACTACCAAAACTGGCAATACTGATACTCATAGGAAGGGTCTGAAATCGATTCCGATAGTGCAAACCTTGGTTATAATAACAATGAGAAAGTGCAAACCTTGGTTATAATAACAATGAGAAAGCTATAACATTGCTTACCTGACATATCGAAATGCAGTTAACGCAATGCAACATTTATGGTTAAGATGAGAACCATTACATGAAGTATCCAAAGGAGTAAGGAACTCCTTTGGTCGAGATCGAATTTGTGCCAACATTGTGCCAACATTGTGCCAACACTATCTACATTTGGGTTGAATATAAGATTTTAGGTCATTATTGGACTTTTTTCTTACATCATTATCAAAATTTTATGTATATAAATCTCCTTTTGTCAAAAAAATATGAGTGATATCAGTCTTCATGTTTTCCGACTTCCCTGTGTATTTGAGACGAAATCAGCAAAGACATGGGCTACCATTTTGCATTATATAGATACAAGTGAATTTATGGTGCTTAAGGGTAATATGAAGTTATTTGATGTTCTCATGTTTTTTGTACTTTTACTTATTTTTGACAGCCAAGAATACTGATGGCAATGGCAAGAGATGGATTGCTTCCACCTTTCTTTTCAGAAGTCGATAGCCGTACTCAAGTACCTGTCAAGAGTACTATCACTACTGGGATCTGCGCAGCCGTCCTAGCCTTCTTCATGGATGTTTCACAACTGGCTGGAATGGTGAGATATTCTAGTTGGATCAAATTCTCTCCTTATTTAGTTAAAACTAAGTAAAAATACAGTTACTTTTCAAGGAAAGTAACATGCAACCCCCCCCCCCCCCCCCCCCCCCTCTTTTTTTTTCTGTTTAGCCAAATGCCCTGATTATAAATGGTATCTAATTGTTTTACTTACTTAAGCTGTTATTTTGACAGGTTAGTGTTGGTACACTTCTTGCATTCACCATTGTTGCAGTTTCAATTCTAATACTAAGATATGTTCCACCCAAAGAGGTGCCTCTTCCGTCATCACTTCACGAGTCAATCCACACAGTAAATTTGCGGCATACTTCACAAGAAACCGATGAGGGAAGTGCGAAAGATATATCTGGAGATAATAAGGGAAGTAGCCAACAATTGCTCTCTGTGGAGCCATCGGCTTATCATCCACTTATTGTGAAGGAGGATACTAAAGGTGAGGATAACGCAGATACAACTACATAATGTTCCTAGTATCTATTATCGTAGTTGGGGAAGTCTACTACAATGCCATCCATCAATGTTAAAATTAACAAGCATCGCTTAACACTTTCCTTGTAACCATAATTGGCAAACTTGTCCAAAGTAATTGGGTTGGTATACATTTCATACACGCTCATGACTCGTGTCCTTGAGCTTTCTGATATCATTTCGCGCCTCTTCAATCCATGTAATCCTTTGTGTTCATCTCATCCAATGCAAGAACTTTTCCATATCTTAAACTTTTGTTGCTCTTTGTTGAGCATAATAGCATCCGAGGCTGCAATCTAATCGATGAAACTCTTTATTTTTCTTGTTTTACCCAAAACATCCATATTAATACTCTTTTACGTGTTACATTGAGCAAGTTCTTCCTTTGAGCTTCTGATTTCTTCGTACGTCGACTGCCTATATATGTTGTTATATGCCACAGATATGACCATTGAGAAAACAAGGCGAAAGAAAGCAACCTGGAGCATAACATCTGTGTGCACTGGAGTTCTCATCCTCACTTCATCTGCTTCAACCACTTTTTCGTCAGTGTAAGTTATTCTTTGAAGCTTCTTAGAGTACTGAATTTTGTACATTTCGAGTCGGAAAGCTTTCTTTCTGATGTTCAAACAGTTTGCTTTCTCATTTTCACTATATTTATAGCATTTAAGTTTCTTTTTCCATCAATTAGGTCGGTGCAATATTTGGGGTGCTTAATTGGTATCTTGATTCTATTAAGTGGTATGTCAGTACTCTCTAGTATCGACCAAGATGATGCTAGACACAGTTTTGGACATGCAGGAGGTACACACTCATCACTCCTGATGACACTTATTATCTGTTGGAATTAGGCATGTTTTTGTCGTCATGATGAGAAAAAAAAATATGGCTTACTATTATAATTTCTGCGGCTTCAGGATTCATCTGCCCCTTTGTACCTCTACTCCCTGTTTGCTGCATCCTCATTAACACGTATCTGCTGATAAATCTCGGGTGAGTGATCACTTACCACCGTGTCTCTGTCTCTGTTTGCTCGTACTCATCACGACACACAATGTTAGCTAACAGTCCTTGGCACTTTATTTCACAATGGTATGGTGGTTACAACTAAAGCTATACTTCCTCTTCTGCATCTATACTTACATTTTCATTCAAAATAGTGTCTTATAAAGAAATTGAGCTATTTCATCACGTTTCTTCCAAACTTTCTATAGTAACTAACTATTACTTCTATTTGTTCTTTTTCTCATAACTGACAAGTAAGTGTTGATAAAAAATTTACTTCTCCAAGGAGTTTGAGTTCACGTGATCTGATGCAAGTCTTTTTTGTGTACAAGTCATTGAAATATTATGTATAAAGTTCAAGTTATTCTCAAAATTAATGAACAACAGAAGAATTCACTAGTTTTTTTTTATATATATGTACTTTGCTGAACATTTATTGCAGACTCAAATGATTGTCTCTCATTTAAATGGTAGAGAATTATAAGATTTTGGCTAAATATCCTCCTCCCTCTCCTAACGAAATCTTTCATTTTTTTCCCCAGTGCTGATACGTGGATGCGGGTTTCAGTATGGCTAGTGCTAGGCGTTCTTGTATATTTCTTCTATGGTCGAACCCATAGCTCACTGAGGGATGTCATCTACGTGCCTTCAGACCATGTAGATGAGATATATAGAACTTCCTGCCCAAGTGTGGCCTAGAAGAGAGCAAGTGTTTCTCGGCCTCTCCTCTGTAAAAATGTACAATTAGTGTCATTAGTTTGTATATCGATCGATTATTTCGCCTTGTTAAACTTTTATACTTTTTATTCTTGAAGATAATACATCTTTTCAGCATTTGTACAGAAGTTTACTGGAGTGCTGAATTCTATTGCTGTACATACATATATACTTTAGTTCCTTTTGCTCTTCATTTTGGCGCCATTGCAGTTGATTTACTTCGGGAGATTGACTAGAAAAGAAGAAACAAACAAATCTATTGTATAGCATAGTAGGTTAAATTGAGGACCGTGGAGGAATTACCAATCCATGCATGCTCTCTTCTTTCCTGTAACCTTTAGAAACGTCAAGGAGTTCTTTTACAGTGATCAAATGGTAAATGAAGTATTTGGAGACAATCCACCACTAGCCACTTTGCTGTATGTAGTTTATAAGAACCAATGCTAGGTTAGTAGGTTGTTTATGTGGTGAATCAATAAATACAGAATTCTATGATGCAAGTAATCCAAGCTTGATGATCTCTTCAGCTTCACCATTCTCAACCAACAAGACAGTCAGCTGACAGACAGTACAGATTAGTTTTGGTTACTGTATGGTACTACCAATCTGAAAAGCTGCCAGCATAAGCTTCTTTATGCGAATCAGTTATCCGAACAATCCAGAAAATAACTCGTATAAACACATGACCGTAAATGAAATAGATGACAAGATAGTAGTAAAATTGTTCATCAGTATCAAGAGTCTCCCCAACAATGCACAACCTAGTGACTGACACACATTCGTACAAAAAGTATTCTCGTCAAATATACTGCCATTTTCAGTATAACCTGTATATACATTTCCTGTGCGAAAACTCCCTAAAATAGTGTTCACAATCTGAAGCTTCCAAATGCAGGTTCAGAGCTGCAAAAACTAAATGGCTAAATGCATTTGGTAGAAAAGTAATTTCCCTTCTGAGGAGCTACACGCTTGTGACCACAACCACAGCTCCACAAGAGAAACTGGAGCAACCACCAAACGGCACCCTAAATGTGTAGTAGCATATGTATATACATGTAAAAATTGTAAGGGGAGCAGGGATATACATGCTTCTCACAGAAGCCACTATCCCTAGCAACAAAAGAGCCACCAAAGATGAGAGCATAACCCGGTCTATACCATGTCCAAACATTTACACCTAACTGAACAATGTAAAACAGGCTGAATTCACACACTGTACTTCAGTTGCTGCAAAATCTAGCAAACTGAATCCTCTTCACCGTCGTGGAGATTGATGCACGGTATTCCTGCTCTTTCTGGACACAACTGACTGTAGTGCTCGCCACAATGTTTCATGTTCCTTTCTAACTGTGCACAAGCAACTCTGCTAGGTTTTCGTGCATTTCTTTCTCGCTCCTCACCAGAATGCCTCTGCCGCCAGTTTTTTTGACAATAATCTAGAATCCAAGAGCAAGATTTCAAATCAAGTTTTAGGGGGTTCAGGAAATAGTGAGAAAAGAATGTCAACTTACCACTGTCATGCATATCGGCAATTCGTCCTACTGCGTTCATAAGTGCTCTTTCCTGTTCCTACTCCAGATTGGATTAAAAAAATTGAGTTCAACTAAGTTCCGGTTTCCTAAATCTTACGGCTCAATCAGAAGTTTGATTCAGAATGCAGCCATTGTATTTAGTAAACTACAAATACTCACTTTACGGTTTACTTTTGCACTTTGGACTTGAGCTGGATCAGGGTTCACTCCACCACAAGCCTTCTCAACCTATAAAAATGACAGATGAACGCAGATGCACAACAACATTATTTCCGTCTTAAATAAACACCAGTTTCCCTTCTCACATAGTATAAGAGAACAATTAGATGTCATATTGTTGTAAGCAAATTGAGGAATAAGTTAGAGGTAACGAAGTCAAACAGCAAGGAAACTAAAAAAAAATCTAAAGATTTTGATAATCTAGTAGACGTACACCAACAATAACAGCATGTTCATTAACAAGCTCACCTCATGGATAACCTTTTCTGTTTCAAGAATCTCAATACTGTCAGGATCAGGTTTTAGGTTTTCAGACCCCGAGTGTACAAAACCCTTCTTGGACTTCTGCATTGATCTTCTTACTTTACCACAGTTTGGTGCCTGCCTGTTTTGAGGAATACGTAAAATGGCCTGTCCAGAAGCGGCACAATTTTTAGGGGAGAGTACAGCTATGTTGCTAGCCCGCTGATGACCTTCTCTAATATGTTCCTGGTCATAAAGTTACCAGAAATTATAACTATGAATAGACAATATGCAGGAAAAGGTTATTAGAACTCTTAAGGTTCAAAAATATAGTTATCACAAGATCTAACATTAATAGACACAGTTTTTGAGAGAATCTGATTATGTAGAAAAAATGTTATAATACTTGCTAGGTAATTCTCTCCACTGTTACTAAGGAGGTAGAACTATACTTGAGTAGCTAGGACTACTTCAGTTTGAAAAGGACAAAAAGCAAAACATGAATAGCATAGATAATTTAAGAGAACCTTTCAATTAAATACAATGGGGTGGAAGTGCTATGTGTTTCTTTAGTCTACTCAAAATGCAAGGGATCATGTCGGTCATTTATTGGTATTCGCTTTGCAGCAAAGATTGCACAGTATCGAATACCCTGAGAATCTGAACACTGATTTGATATAGCTATTGACATAAGATTCGTTTATTCTCAACATAATTTCATACGACTATTATATGTTGATATCAGCCTCATTTTCCAGTCTCCAATCCTTCACTAGATTCTTACCCTTAATCAGCTTCGTAGAAGTAGAATATGTAGGTTAGTGTGGTAGTATTGATTGTTTCCACTATCTCTTAGCTCCTCGTCTAAAGCAGGATTTTTCAACAAGCATAATTTTAAAGCCGGATGGTGCAAAAATTTAAAATCAGATGGTTGTGATTTCAAGCAGGTTTTCAAGTTTTGGCCAAAACCGATACCGGAACTCCCGAACCATCGAAACCAACCACCGAACCCTCCTGAACCCCCAAAACTGCTGAAACTATACTCATAGGAAGACTCTGAAACCAAAACCAACTTTTTGAAAAAAAAAATTTAAAAGTGGGAATTATGCATCATATTGCCCAGCTTAAGCTCGGGTCTTTTTATTACATCAAATCACCCCGAAACTGTGTCCAAATCTAGGTCTCTGCAAGCTAATCCTTGATTAATAGGTCTGATGCAAACATTCTCAATCCATCTCGGGGTCTCAAGAGGACAAAAACATAGATGCATCTCAAGTTGAGAACTTGTAAGGAGAAGAAAATGCTAAATTCAATATTGAAGATAATATATAGCCCTCGGCAACAAATCTGGAAACCGCCAAGACTGGCATTTCTGTGATCTCAACCCAGCCGTCAGTGCAGGAAAGAATGATATTGACTGCAAATATAAGATATGATTTTATGGTATAAAATACTTCTCTTATCCAGGTTCTTACCTTATTGTATCAATTTTGTGTTTTTCATGCAAGTGTGTCAAAAATCATCGTCTCAATCAGTTCTTTATATTCATGTAAATTTTGTATACAATTCAATAATATTCAGATTAAAGTGATTTGTTGCTGAGCAATTTACTTCTCTGGTCCTCACGACAAATGATGATAATATATTAACTAATAATTAGTTACTTATCCTCTCATAAATTACCACTTCTCCATTGGAGCAACTTGTAAGCTTTGGCTAATATACTCTCATATAACTTTGACAGTTCACATGTTTTTATTATCCTCCTTAAAACTTCACAATCAATCCCAGTGAAAGATAACAAATTAGCTTCAAAACAGAAAATTTCTCCTGCGCAAACTGGAATCACTAACATAAAATGCAGGCAAGCTAAATAAATTCAATAAGCATACGCGATTACATGTCATAAGATGCATTCTAGTAGTGCGATATAACAAAGGCTTAACTCAGAATTTAAGAAACACAGAAAATATCACTTAAAACTATTTAAAACGCTCAGAGATGCAGCTCTTACTGCCAATGGACCATGAGATGTACAATTTGGGGATGATGCAGCAGCTGTATGAGCAGGTTTCAACCTTTTACCAGATACAAGGCGCATAGAAATTTGATCAGGAGATGGAGGATTCACTGCCATCAAAATCTTAGAATCAGATTCCTTCTCACGTTCCCTGTACAAATTTGAGCAACTAAATAAGTTTACTTGAAAATTCATCACAACTGAAATATATACAAGCAAACTCGTGGCCAAACACCAGAATATAAACTGAAACTAGAATGGAAATATGCACACCTAAAGATTGAGCGATCTGACATGATATTCTGTAAGATTTCACTGTGATCCATGCCATTAATCCTTAGTTCATTTCTTAATTTTGACAACAAATCAAACCTGTCCTGTAAAAAGTATACAGCCAATATGTAAGCCAAAGACAAATGGAAGGCCAAATGAAGTGTCAGTGACAGGTGAGAAACAAAAGAAAGCGAGGAAACTTAGGGATTCAACAGTTTTGAAGGTTAAGCAAACCGTCAATCATCAAAAGGTGCCAGAAAATACCCATGACAAGATATCAGATTGAGCATGGAAGGCCCGTAAAACAGAGCTATAAGCCTCTGACTCTATGCAATGAATTTGGACATCCATGTGAGAAAAATGTGCTTCACGACAGACAAGTCCCTGAATGATGCAAATAGATCAGAAAAATAGAAACTGAGAGAAGTCCGAATTACAGTCATTTGGCAGATCAACAACAGTGAACCCACTAGAAGTAATTCAAGCATATCATGTTGCAAATGAAAACTAGAAATAGGACAGCTCTAATAATTCTAAAATCACCCCTATTAAAACTAATTCAGGCATAATCATGTTACGCAAACATGAACTAAATTCAAGGGTTTTTTGCATGCAAGTCCCTAAAATGTACCATATTACATAAGTCACCCACTATCTTGGTATTGCTTAGAAGTCCCTAAAATCATGAGGAATGTGTGTCCTCATCTTCTTCCTCCACTCGTCCTCTCTCCCTTCTCTCTCCTCCTTGAAACCCAGGAACCAATCAAATAGTAGTGCCATGTTTGTATCATGCAGTGCATGTTCGCATCAATGCAACATAGGCATCCACTAAGCAGCAAACAATAATTAAGATAGATGCCTCAAGATCTATGTTTATAGAATATGGAGTGCAAGGCTTCAACACTTTATAAATATTTACAAAAATGATAGTCTTGTTTAACTACAAGAAATAAAAGCTCAAATGAATGAGTGCATGATTTCCAATAAACTATTAAAATAGTAATGTGAACAAATTAATAGATAACTTCCCATAAATAGACTTGAAAATGTTTCTCCAAGGACGGAAATGAAACAAAACCCACTCAAGTACACATCTTGGTCAGTTTTGGCTAGGTTATTAAAAATATTTGGCCATTTCAACCAATTCCATAGAAGTTTTAGACAGTTACAGTAAATTTCAGCCAATCTTGAGTCGTCATGGACCCAAAGTTGACCGGAGCTCTTCAAAATTAGCCCAATACATGAGGTATCAGCTTTTTTATCATGCAATATCAGATTGGTTTCATTTAAATCAAATACAATATAGCCGGCACCTATCGTACTGGCAGACTTTTGAAACCTTTCTTAGAAGCCCTAAAACATGGACAGTTGTATTCATAAGTTATAACATGAAAGAACCTAAAGCTTCTTCTTGAGTGTAGTTATTAGTAGGAGAAAGAAATTTTCAGTTCTTATATTTAAATATTTTATCATTCATATTTGTACACAATGTTGATATAAAACCATTGAACAAAGGAAACATGCTTTAGGGCATGCCTATATATTGCCTCTAAATCTCTGCAACAGAGTCAGTTTTGACACCAGAAAATTAAGTCGCAATAAACCAGTAACAAATTGGCAGAATTCCCAAAATATCAAAAAAAAACCTAGGAAGCGCGGACGCTACAAGATCAGTACTCGTCTTGTTAGACAAATATTGGGCATGAGATACACAGATCCTCTAGCCCCACATCTGTTATATGGGGAACTCGATGTGGGGTTGATATAATCTTGCGTTATCTCCTCTTAACGGCTAACTTTTAGGATGAGTTCTCCAAATATCCAATGGTATCATCAAAAGACATCAGAGCCTACATCATGCCTCCCAGTTGCAACCATGCGGCGCAGATGCTGACGCCGGCATAGCAGTGTGAGTCTGGGACTAGAAGCCTAGTGCAAAACCAGTCCGTGTGGACGTCAAGATTATGAAGTGCGGTGGAATGTTACGATGCTTTAGTCCCACATCGATTATATAGGGAACTCAATGAGGGTTGATACAATCTTGGATTCTCTCCTCTTAACAGGTAGCTTTTAGGATGAATTCTTCCAACGTTTGTATCAAATGGTATCATAGCCTATATGTCTCTCGGTTGCAGTTATACGGTGCAGGTGGTGACGTCGGCATAGCAATATTCATCTGGGACTAGAAGTCTAGTGCAAAGCCAGCCCATGTGGATGTAGGGCACGGTGGAATGTTACGATCTTATAGTCCCAAAGGTTATATGAGGAACTCAATGTGGGTTGATATAATCTTGGCTATCTCCTCTCAAGTCTTGATGCCCAGTTGTTATGATGAGTTCTCCCAAAGTTTGTATCACACTCCAAATATAGTAGTGCCTTGTCCATGTTGGCTTGTTTGTGTTGTGTCGTACAATGTTAGTGCCTATGTGACATAGCAAACAAGTACTCCTATAGTAGCCAACTAATGCTGACAAAGTTAAATTCTATACAACATGCTTTAACCCTGTTACAGAAAGCCCCTCTTTCCAGGTAGGAGTTTCTAGCAAACTCATTTGTACCATCAAGAAACTGTAAAGTTAGCAAATGGTCGTGATTTGAAGCCAATCTAGTTTTCATTCTCCATATAAGACCTTGGGAACAAATGCATCCATTGATCATTACTCATTATGATAGATCAAGTCACTTAAAGTTCTTTAGTGGTCTCATTAGAATGATTGTTGAACCATGTGAAAATAGCTATGTTGTCACAGGCGACGCCTAGGCGTGCAGGTCGGAGAGGACTCGCCTCGACCTGGGAAAAAATTTCCTGGGTGAGGCGATGCTCGCCTAGGCACGCCTAGGCGCCCGCCTAGAGTCGCCCAGGGAAAACATAACCCGCCTAGGGCCGTCCAATTGTACTTAGTATCTTTACTTGATGTTGAACATTGATTATTCATCTTTTTGGCTTCTTATATTACTTTTATGCTTATTGGTTAATGTTTATTGCTTATTAGTTATACTACATATTTGTTGTATACATAAATGCATAATTTTTTTGATTCAAGATCAGCGGATCCTGGACGGACGCCTAGGCACACCTAGGCGAGGTGGGTGGCCTGTCGCTTCGCCTCGCCTAGCGCCCAGTACAACATAGGAAAATAGATCAGATATTTTTAAGACTGAAAAATCATAGATTAGTTGACAAAGCAGAGTTGAGACCTCGGGGTCTCTAGAGGATAAAAACCCACAGATGCATCTCAGGTTGAGAACTTGTAAAGGGGAAGAAAGTGCTAAATCCAATATTGAAGATAATATATAACCCTTGGCAACAAATCAGAAACTGTGGAATCGTCAATGCCATGGCATCCTGTGATCTCAACCTAGCCGTCAGTGCAGGAAAAGAATGATCTTGACTGCAACAAAACCTCAGGGAACACCCTGGCAAAAAATTGAGCAGATCCGTTGCAAATTCGAGCAAGAAGGATACAAGGAACAGGCCGAGCTGCTGAAAATGATGAGATCTGGTTTGGATAGCAAAGATGATGAAGATGGGCGATAAGATATGATTTGATGTTATAAAATACTTAGCTTATCCAAGTTGTTACTTTATTGTATCAATTTTGGGTTTCTCATGCAAATGTCTAGAATAGTTGTTTCACTCAATTCTTTATATTCATGTCAATTTCAATCTGCAAGTTTCGATATATTTAGATTAAAGTAGTTTGATGTTGAACAATTTACTTCTATAGTCCTTACGACAAATGACGATAATATATTAACAAATACCTAGTTACTTAATCCTCTGATTATCACTTCTCTCATGGAGTAATTTGTAAGCTTTATCTAATGTATTCACATATGACTGTGACAGTTCACATTTGCTTATTATCCTCCTAAATTTCACAATCATTCCCAGTGAAAGATAACAAATTAGCTTCAAAGCTGAAATTGTCCTGCACAAACTGGAATTACTAACATAACAAGCAGTCGAGCTAAATAAATTCAACAAGCATACACAACTACATGTTATAAGAAGCATTCTAGTCGCGTGATATAATGAAGGCTTAACTTAGAATTCAAAAACACAGAAAATTTAACTTAAACTATTTAAGACACTCGAAGATGCAACACTTACTACCAATGGAGTAGCTAATGCTGAAGGTTGAGCATGAGATGTATATTTCGGGGAAGATGCAACAGTTGTATCAGCAGGTTTCAGCCTTTTATGAGATACGTAGCCTATGGACATTGGATCAGAAGCTGGAGGATTCACTGTCATCGAAATCTGAGAATCAGAACCCTTGTGGCATTCCCTGTACAAATTTGACCACCTAAACAAGTTTACTTGAAATCCATCACAGTTGAAATATATACAAGCAAACATGTGGCTTAACACCAAGATAGAAACTGAAACTAGTATAGAAATATGCACACCTTACAATTGAGCGACGTGTCACGATATTCTGTGAGATCTCATTGTGCTCCCCATCATTAACTCTTAATTCATTTCGTAACTTTGACATCAAATCAAACCTGTCCTGTAAGAAATATACAGCCGATATATAAGCCAATGAAAAACGGGAAGGCGAGATGGAGGGGCAATGACAGATGAACAAAAGAAAACGGGAGAACTTAGGAATTCAACGTTTTGAAGGAGAAGGAAATCGTCAATCATCAAAAGTGCCAGAAAATACCCATGACAAAATATCAGATTGAGCATGGAAGGCCCGTAAAACAGAGCTATAAGCCTCTGACTCTATGCAATGAATTTGGACATCCATGTGAGAAAAATGTGGTTCATGACAGACGCGTCCCTGGATGATGCACATAGATCAAGAAAAATAAAAGTCAGAATTGTACTCATTTGGCAGATCAAAAGTAGTGCACCCATTAGAAGTAATTCAGGCGTATCATGTTGCACAAACAAAACTAGAAAAAAGGATTGTTGTAATGATTCCAAAATAAGTCATGGTACCAGACGAGGTTCCTCTTGGACCTAGCTCTCCACCTCTAAAAGTATCTTCCAAAGAAACATCTCCAAAAATATCTTCCAAAAAAACCCTCTTGCCTAAACCCAATCCCTACATCCTAACTCTAAACCCCACCTTCTACAGTAGCCATTTTCCCCCTTCTCTCCTGCCTATGACCCATTAACCCTAGCCCCTAACCTCCACAGCCGCCATCTTACACTCCTCAATCCCTAGCATTTTAAACCCTGTCACCAGTCTTTGTCGAGATTTCTAGTCGATACTGACGTCGACCATGTTCCAGCACATCCCGACGAGCCTCACGACGACACCACCATTCTTTGACGACCTCGACAACATCCCTACCCAGTTCTCTGACTGACAACGACCTCGACCACGCACATCATACCCAACAAGCCTTCCCGACTAATGATGACATCTCCAGCAAGCCCGATGACGTCTCCATGTCCTTGGATCTCAACCCATTCTGCCACCATTCTAGCCAGTTGCCAACTTTGAACTTGCACTAGTTGGCATGTAGTACTGCAGCCAGATTCTAAGGAAAAAAAATCTCCTTTAGAGTTTAGACAACCAACTGTAAGAAAAAAGTATTATTTTCTTCTCCTTGATGCTCCTTGTGGATTGGAGATCTTCTGGATGGCATCTACTGCTTCTCTTTGTCGTCTCTCTACGGTTGCATGTGCTCTTTGCATAATATCTGAAATCTCTCCTTTTGATGTGATATTGCTACTCTTTGTGGTCTATCAAGGTATCTCAGTCTTGCAAGGTGACATGGTGATACTCTTCACATGCTCTCTATGGTCTTCTTATGAGCCTGTGGTGCCTCTTGGTAGCGTTTGGGGTGATCTCTTCCTGCTATTACTATTGGACGTGTCCATCTATCTTTGTCTTCACAGTTTGTCTAAATGTATACTCATGCAGTGATATCCAGACTCATGCATTCTGCCTCTACTACTGCAACTTGTCATTGGTTATCTACTCGTGGTAGTCTACTACTATTGCTCGTCTATGGTGATTTGCTTTAGTATTGTTGTTTGCCTCTGGTAATCTGCTATTAATCTTTCGGACTGTGATCTCTTGAGCCTGCGATGGCTTCCTCTACTCATCTCACGTCCTGGAACCGTGGCCATGTATCACTCTCTATCTCATTCATCTCCAACAATTAGGAATATTGAAATACTTTTCAGTATTTGTTTAAATTTAAATGATAAGGGAGAGCTACCAACACAGGCATGACCCTCGAATCTCGCTAATACAAAACTTGGCATGACCATTATGTTCCTAAAGTGGTGTATTGCAGCTAAACTAGAGTCCCTGAGCAAAAATAATTCTAAAAGAGAACCCAAAAAAAAAACTCTGACTCCTCCACCCCCATTAACGATCTTAACATTCCAACTTCCAAGTAGGAAGCACAAAAGAGCCAGCATAGGCACCATGTCAAAAGGACAACAAAATGCCGAGAATATAAATATGCATGACAAAAAAGCATTGTCGCGTGTAACGTCATATTACAGGGTTGCCATTAGGATCTGGATCCTGCCCAATTTTACCTTATCCAGGCAATGAGATGCCAAGAATATAAAATTATCAATACACATGACAAATTGGTGTTGTGTTGTGACATCATATTTGTACAAGGTTGTCATTATGATCCGAACCTGAGCCAGTTTTACCTGATCCAGACCCAGCTTTAGACAAGTAGGGTCCGGGTCAAAAAGTAGGCCCGCTCAATAAAACAAGTCAGAGTCATGGTCTACATAATTCCTACCCGACTCGGATCCGATCCCAATGCAAAAAGTTGGAGAGAAAACATATGAATTATAAGATTTAGTTACTTTTTGAAGATTATAGTAAACTGTCCGGACCTGACATGGACCCGAGTTTTATGACAAAAGGGTTTTGTACAGTCTCTATATAAAGGACCTGGACCAAGCAATAGCTTGCATCCATAGGCTTTGGTCCATAACTTGGACTATAGGAGTTAAGAGTCCACGTGTACCATTATCAGGATCCAAACCAATAGCAGCCCTATGTTTGTATCATGTCGTGCCATGTTTTGTTTAAATATAAGAAATTAAGAAAATTAAGCTGTATGCCTAAAAACCTAGGTCTATAAAATTGGTATTAGTTTTTCGGCAACATTAATGATTAGAATATGTAGTATCAGGCTTCATAACTTCAAAATATTTACAAAAATCATAGTCTTGTTTAAATAAAGGTTCACAGTATTGGCCAATAATGATACATATGGATGTATCATGTCATTTTGGCATGTCTCGAACCGATATTGACCTCTACCAATACCAACTGACGTTAGTAGATGACAACAGTTGAAGCTCTTTTTCATGGTCAATTCCACAAATAAAAATTAAAAAAAAAAAGAGAGAGAACTACTAAGAGAATCAGTTTTAGACACAATATTCAACAGAGAATCAGTTTTAGACACAGTATTCAACAGATGATTCAATAATGTCGAAGACGCGACATGCTATATTATTTTGTGTAGAATGTCAATAATATTCATTATCGGAACACTGTAATTCTGTAAATATTACATTTTGTTGAAATTGTATATTTATAACTCCGCAACATTCATCTTAACTTATTTCATTCCATGTTGTAGATGTACTTGTCTAAAAGCAAATAAACAAATAAATAAAACGTATCTATAAGTATTCATCAATGTTGGATCTTTTCCCACTCAAAACTAATAGGAAAAAACAATACATTAAATCATACCTAAATATATCAAATATTTCTAGTTTTCTTAATAAAAAATTTATTTGGCTCTTCAGAACCAAGAACTCCGAAACTCCAATCGAAACGTAGAAAATACCGATATCGTTACTCATAAGAAAGATCCGAAACCCAATTCCCATGCCAATACTGCTGACATAGTTTAAGTATAAGAAATAAAAACTCAAATGCACAACTGCATATTCCAAGAAACTGTAACATAATAATTGAATAAAGATACTAAAATGTTTTTTTCGATAATGGAAATGAAACTAAAACTCACTCAAGCACACATCTTGGTCAGTTTCAACAACGTTATCAAAAAGTTCCGGACATTTCAACCAATTTTATAGAAGTTTTGGACAATCAGTGGCAAGTTTCATCCAATTCTGAGTCGTAAATAGACCCAAAGTTGACCAAAGATGAGGTATCAGCTTTTTTCTATCGCAACATTGGATTGGTTTATTTCAATCAAATACGATGTAGCCAGTACGTACCATACGGGCATACTTATGAAGCCTTTCTTAGTAGTCCTAAACATTGAAAGTTGTATTCATAACATGGAAGCGCGTAAAGCTTCTTTCCAGGGTAGTAGCTGAAAGAAAATTTTGAGAGCTAAATAGCTTACTACTCCTATTGTAAAAAAATGTTGATATAAAAACATTGAACAAAGAAAGGGATCTTAGACATGCTTTAGGCGCGCACATGTTGCCTCTAAATATCTACAACAAAGTTGATTTCCAGAGCAGAAAATTAAGCCAGACTAAACCAGTAACCAATTGGCAGATTTGTCTAAACATCGAACCGTGTCACGTCGTGTCGCACACATATTAGACACGAGACGGACACTCCCAAATAAGTAGTGCCTTGTCCATGTTGGCATGTCAAACAAGTACACTATACGAAATGCCTAAGCCCTGTGCTATCAAAACCCCTCTTTCCAGTTATGAATGTCTCTAGCTCGCAAACTCGTTTACACCATCAAGAACCTCTGAAGCTATCACGTACTCGATTCTTTGCACGACGACCGGAGGGATCTACATTGAAAACCCTAACTAAAGTTGCAAGAACTCCTACATCCTAAGAAATTCAGAACCCAAAACCATCAAAATACTAAAACCCTAAATCCTCGAAGAAGAAAGAAGACCAAGAAAAGGAAAAGGAAAAAAAAAAGCCCCGATTCTTAAACCCTAAATCCCAACATGATCGACGAAAGAACATCAAAACCAACCCCCATTGGACATCAAGAAGGGTGGACAATGATGCCGTGTCCCTGACGTGACGCAGACGTGTCGGACACAGCACGGGTACTCCAAGATATCAATAGACACGCCAAACCATAGCCGTGTCCACGTGTCCGTGCAACTACTATATATATAGAATGAGAGAGAGACTTACTGGTGAATTGGCATTGAAGAACTCCATAGTTCATGGAAGGGACCGAGAGAGAAAGAGAAATTGGAGGGAACAAACAAACAATTCGTGCAATAAAAATTGGCAAATGTTAAGGGCACCCCCAAATTACTAAGGGCAACCAACTTAAAACTTCAAATAAATTACAAGTTTGACATTTTGAAAACACTAAGGGCCACCCAATTCTGTCAAAGACGGACTGCAGGCCTTGCCTGCAGTCCAAAGTGAATATATGACTGCAGTGCTTGCCTGCAGTCCCCGAATGACGAATTTTTTTTTTTTTAAACTTGCAGTGACTGCAGGCCTCGCCTGCAGTCCAAATTGAAGACAGGACTGCAGGCAAGGCCTGCAGTCCGTCTCCATAGCCTCCTCCTCATCCTCCGCCGCCTCCCCCCGCCCGCCGGACTCCGAGATCTCCCCCCTCCCTCTCCTCCCTCACCGCCCTCACCAAGCTCTCCCTCCGCTCCGGCAGCAGCAGCTCCTAGCAGCAGCAGCAGCTGCTCGCAGGCTACGGCGGGGGAGCGGAGCCACTCGGGGAGGCGCTCGGGCGGGAAGACGTACTTGACGAGGGAGAGGCGGTCGACGGAGGAGACCGCGGAGAGGAGGACGCCGTCGGGGGAGAGGAGGTCGAAGAGGGTGGCGGAGACGTCCTGGTTTTCGGCGGCGGCGTCGATCCAGGAGGCGGGGGAGGGGGAGGAGGAGGAGGAGTCGAAGCCGAAGAGGCGGCAGATGAGGGAGGGGAAGGCGAGGGAGAAGAAGGAGCGGCTCTGGTCGGAGGGGTGCTTGCGGAGGAAGGAGGAGACGGAGGCGGCGGCGGCGGAGATCTGGGCCGGGGAGGAGGAGGAGAGGACGGCGGCGGTGAGGTCGGGGGGTGGCTGCGGAGGGCTGCACGAAGGAGGAGGAGGGCTGCTCGAAGGAGGAGGGGGGTTGCCCTTAGTAATTTGGAGAGGGTGGTGGTTGCTCTTAGTAAAAATGGGAGAGGATGGTGGTTGCCCTTAGTAGGGTGGTTGCCCTTAGTAATTTGGGGGTGGCCCTTAACATTTGCCTAAAAATTAACTGCCTTTTGTAGCAAAAGCTTTTTTGTGCGTGTGTGTGTTTTTTTCCTTGGGGGGGGGGGGGGGGGCGTTACTTTTCAAAAAGCAAACAAACGAAAGCACAAGTTCAAAGTTCAAATGACATTAGCTTATCAAAACTAAATGTAAAATATAAACAATTTTTCAACTGCTATCAAAAATTATGAAAAAATAAAAAAACATCAGTTCCAAATTCAGTCTTATCAATCAAGTGGTGTAATTGGTGTTGCTGCATTTGCAAAAATCCAAGTATTTATTTATTGTAAATAATTTTTTTTAACAAAAGCTGTATTAAATCCTTTTCTAAAACTTCTCTTGTAGCAAAAATGATCGCAACATAATTTACAACAGCAAAAACTACAACATTTTTTTATTTACACACAACCAAATAGTCCCTTAAGAGTGGACTATACAAGTCTCATAATGTATTTTCTAGTCGTTTATAGTTTTTCTTTGGCTTTAAATTTGCCAAAATATACTATAGTATAGAAGTGAAGGATTTTTGTCATATTCAATGGTTATTGTCAAAATATTATTGCAGATCATTTAGCGTAAAGTAATACATGCACAAAATACACTGATGTACGAGAAGTATAATTCGTTTTCTTTGCGGATCAGGTTTTGAAGAAAAAAAAAATTGTTAAATTAGACAAATAGTAAGAAATGCAGAATACTTATATTTAGAAACAAACATTCTCGAAATTTATCTAGAAATCGATCTAAAAATAGTTTATCCATGTGGAGGTCGTAGACAAAGAACACTATACAAATATTTTGTAGGTTGTGTTCGTAGTAATTACATGTAAGACTTGCAAAGGATTATTGTCGATGAAGGAGCAAGCCATCGACGATGATAGTGACCAAACATCTGTCAGAAGTTCATTGCAAAAATAATAAAATAAGGAATATGATAAAAGAGAGGAAAAAGAATAAATTTTCTTTTTCTCCTCAAACTCAATATTCATTTAAATTCTAAGTATATAAAACTCTATAAGAATATATATATATATATATATATATATATATATATATATATATATATGTGTGTGTGTGTGTGTGTGTGTGTGTGTGTGTGTGTGTTTTTAATAGAAAATCCTTAAGTTTTAAAAGGATAAACTAAAATAAATACAAATTATGTATTCAATTGTTCACTTATATTTATATCTAAATAAATTGAATTAAATCAAACTAAAGTCTGCAAAAGAAACACTAAAATCCAGCTTAACATGGTTCCACATCAATCTTCCTAACTCCAAAGTTCACCATCGGATGAACATGGTAAGGATTGGAAGTAAATTGGTAAAACAAAATAAAAATTCTTTGGTAGGAGATCAATAAAGGATGTCATAACAAACTCTTTAAAAAAATTATTTATAAAAAAAATTAGGAAGGAGAGGGAAAAGAGATTTATACCAAACTGCTAAAAAAATTTCCCTAAAAATGTCCCTAAAAAATACGTAAGTTCATGGTCATCGACGACGTACGTTTTCTCATATGACACATTGACACACCAAATCCTTTTACCATAATTAGGTTTGTTGTAAATCGAACCCGAACACTACAAAAAAATATCCAAACTAGAGCCACACTTAGATGATGATTATTATTATTATTATTATTATTATTATTATTAGTTTCAACAATACATGGGTTCGGAATATGTAGAATATAATAATTGATATTATAATATAGTTGGAGCTTTTGTCCACATATTCTTCCATTTAGGAATATTTAGTAGTAAAGTCTCACATAATAATTGATATTAGAACATGGATTTTCAAATTGTCCAATATTAGTATTTGTACCTCTAAATTACTGTTTATTAGTCTATGTAAACAGCTATTAGAAATCTTAACACTAACGATGGACAATTTGTAGACCTATACTATAATTTGTGAGATCCTATTACTAAATAAACTTTTTGTTTATTAATAAATATAAAAGAATTTTTATATTAGATGTCTTGTTTGGTTTTCCTATATAGTACTGTGAGGAGTCTAATATTGCGGTGAATGAGTGCAAGCATTCATAGTGGAAGATGTTTTAAGCATTAATTTTGATTTTAGTCAAATTTTGTAGCATTTAAAAGCTGTAGTGGATACTTGTTCATATTTGAAAATTGTTAGAAAACTAAGAGAGACTCCAAATTTGGAGCATGTTCTACATTAATTTATGGGCCCACCACGTTTTTACCAAATAGGGAAGAAAAAGGAAAAAAGAAAAAGAAAAATCTTATCAATCAGGAAAGAAAAATAAAGAGCGACAAAAAAGAGGAGATTAATTTGGAGGATATCGTTGTGTGTTAATATCAAGAACTCAAAAAAATTTAATTTATATAATTTCTAATAATTTGAAATCTCTGTTCGGAGTGTCTCCACTGTAGATGTTGTAAAACAGCTCAGAGCTAAACCAACACTTGTATAGATAGAACTGGGTCAAAAACTTGGAACTATTTAGGATTAGCAAATAGCAATTTTTGGTTTTGGCCTTTGTCATTTGGAATTTTAGTCCCACATCGGCTAGGCCAAAGGAGTTGTATCTCTATGTATTAGCTATGCTATTTTAGAGATGCACATGTGGTGTGGAGGTGCACATGGGTGTGCCATGTGGGGTTATTTTTCTAATGGAAAAAAGGCTAAATAAACAATTGAAAGCATTCATGCTTTATGCTCTTGGAAAATTTATTTCCATGGGAGCTAAGCCCCGCTCGGACTCGAGCTCATGGGCTCATGAGGCGTAATGTGGCGCAAGTGGCTTAGTGCGCGTTCAGCGCATGGTTTACAAGACGCACGGGGTGCGCGAGGTGCGCAACTTGCTTCAGATCGTGCATGTGCATGATCTGAGCGGTTACTACACGTTCGGAGTGGTTATTACCACGTCCTGAAATGTTGTGCTAACCGGACAGTTGCTACTCGGACCTATATAAGGTCTCTTCTCTCTCACAGGCAAAAACACAGAGCATATACATAGAGTTACGAAAGTTTACAAGTGTTTCTCAACACAAGTAAACAGAAGCTGTGTAACGTCCCAGAACCAAAATACTGGAACGGGGGCGTACATAGCCAGCTACGTATATTGAAGTGCAACCCACCTCGCAATATGGTCACGGCTGTCTAGATACATGAGGGATTAACTACAAGCCATCAGTCTCCTATGGTCATGAACAAGCCTATTGTCTCAATCTCAAACAAGCAATAACAGTTACAAGATGTCAGAACACCAAACATACAATAGTAAGGCGTCCTATACATTACATACTTGGATGATCATGAAGCTAGTCGTACAAAACGTCAAGACTAGCAAGAGTTTCAGTCATACATGATCAACCCTAGGATTTGTCAATCATGTTACAGCCCGTAGGCAGACAGTAAATAAAGGTGCAATCGAGCTAAACACGTGCTCGTCGGCTAAACGCCTCAAAAGAATATTTTTATAATAAAGTGGGAGAACAAAAAAAAATCCACTCGTTGCCAGGGTTACGCCTGGTGGTCACCATCTGGCTGGAAGATAGGTAGATCCTCTGGAACTGCTCCGATATCTGGTCATGTAAAACCAGCTGGGTCAGACCCCAGAAAGAGCAAGTGCCACAAAGGAGGCTTCACTTAGGAACTAAAACCAGCATATAATAAGAGAATATTAAAGATAATTATAAAAGAAACTGATAATAACGGGGCAACAATAGAGAATTGAGTACGAGGTGTCATGCCCCAGAACCAGAATACTGGAGAGCGGGGGACAGACACAGCCAGCTACGTACATTGAAGTGAATCTCACCTCGCAATACGGTCACGGCTGTCTAGATGCATGAGGGTTTACTACAAGCCATCAGTCTCTTAAGGTCAATAACAAGCCTAGTGTCTCAATCTCAAGCAACAAGTAGATATAACAAGATGGTAGATCATCAGACATACAAGGTAAGGCGTCCCATACATTACATATTCAGATGATCATGAAGCTAGTCATACAAAATACGAAGACTAGCAAGAGTTTAAGTCATACATGATCAACCCTAGGATTTGTCAATCATGTTACAGCCCGTAGGCAGACAGTAAGTAAAGTTGCAACGAGCTAACACTTGCTCGACGGCTAAACGCCTCAAAAGAATATTTTGTACAAGGGAGTGGGAGAGCAAAATAAAAACCCACTCGTTGTCGGGATTCCTTCTAGTGTTCACCATCTGGCAGAAAAGTTGGAAGATCCTCGGTAGCTGCTCCGAAATCTGGCCATACAAAACCAGTTGGGTCAGACCCCAGAAAGAGCAAGTGCCACAAGGGGGCTTCACTTAAGAACTAAAACCAGCATGTCAGCACATAAAGTCATAGATGAAATAACATAAGACATGAGTTAAAGAAAACATGATGATAAACGATAAGATAACTAGAGGACTATTCCGGTAACCAGGTTACAACCCGTAAACCAAACAAGGACCGGGGTTGTAACCCTTTACCTGAACAGAACTTAGCCTCGAACCAATTATCGATAAATTAAAGCATAAACAAGCATGTCCGGAGATATCCATGCACCGGATCTGGGCAAGACTAGACAAGATAGGACTCCATCCATCATTCACGGTCAAGCAAAGAGTACGGCTTGCTACTTAACTAACTAGGGTTATCACAAGCTTAGTTACTAGTAAGATGCAATGAGGTACGCCTAGGGGTGAGCATTATTCGGTTTTGGATCGAAAACCGAACCAAACCGAACCGAATAAGAGGTTCGGTTCGGTTTTAAAAAAATTCGGTTCGGTTTCGGTTTTGAAAATACTAAATTTTTTATTCGGTTTCGGTTTCGGTTTTGGGTTTCGATTTCGGTCCAAAACCGAAAACCGAATAAAAAAATTTAATTAATTAATTTATATATATATGTGTGTGTACTATATATATAAGTATTAATATATATAGGTACATACTAAATATATATAGGTATATACTAAATATGTCTATGTATATTTAGTTACTATATATATTAACAAAAAAAAACTCAAAAAAAATCAAAAAAAATGAATAAACCGAATAAACCGAAAACCGAACCGATTTAATTCGGTTCGGTTTAATTCGGTTTTGGGCCAATTCGGTTCGGTTTCGGTTTTGCTTATTCGGTTTCGGTCCAATTCGGTTTTGGGTTATTCGGTTCGGTTTAAACCGAATAAACCGAATGCTCACCCCTAAGCCCTGCAGACTATCCAGGTTATCCAGACGCAAGGTTCAAGATTAGAGTTATCATGTCTGATTAGGTGATTTGGATGTAACACATGACAGTGTGTAATCGTTTTATGTAGTGCCCCATATAGCAGTGAGCTGGAAATGTACCCTACTCGTCGGTAGGCTACAAGTCCATCAAGGAAGGCGCCCAGATAACGGGATTGCTTGTAGCCGGAATACCTCTCTATATGCTCTACTTGATCAATCTAGTCATTAACCTAGTCAGATTCAGTATGAATCCCTGACCGTGGTAACCAGGGATACATGTCCTAGACATGATGCGAGACAAGACTGGTTGCTTATACAAGCATATTCAATACAATCACCCACGGTGTCAAGAATTTACTTAGCATGTCAGGTTAGCTATCGTAACAGCATATCAAGGTTATCATGTCAAGATTACTTGTCAAGGGTGCACCACGGCGGGTCACCATCATGTCATGTTACTTATCAAGATTACTTATCAAGGCAAGGGTGCATCACAACGGACCATCATCAAGAATTATCATGTCAATTTACTTGTCAAGAGTGCCCCACGGCGGGTCACTATCAAGAGTTATCCTGTAAGGTCATAATGCCATTTCGTGTTTATGCAAGTGCACCACAACGGGTCACTGATCATGCAATTCCATCACTAAGCCGTGTTCCGATTAACATTCATAAATAATGTCATGATCACATCGGGTTCATGTCGAGTTTATATCAAAAAGGCGTAAGGATATAAAATGGGTGGAAAAATCATAAAAAGGGGGATATGGGGACATAATGCGCCCAAGGGGGAGGAGCAAGGGGTACTATGGCCAACAAGTGGCATTAGCCAAGTTGCGCCAGGGTAACAGGTTGCGCCAAGGCAAGTAGGGTCAAGTCCAGTTGCGCCTGAACATCAGGTTGCGCCTAGGCACTAGGGGTGCCAATCACTAAAATGCACGAGGTCGAATCAAGTTGCGCCAGGAAGAGTCAGACCAAGTCATGTTGCGCTAGGCTAGGTCGCGCCTGAGTCAGACTGCGCACGGGTCAGACTGCGCACGGGTCAGACTGCGCACGAGTCAGACTGCGCATGAGACAGACTGCGCACGAGTCAGACTGCGCACGAGGTCAGACTGCGCACGAGTCAGACTGTGCTGTGCTAAAGAGCGCGCGCAACTCAGTGGTGCAAGATAAAAAGCTCGCGCACACTGCTCACTGTCTTTTCCAAATCAGCAAGAACCCCATGGTTGAACCCATAGCTTCAAAAGTCTATAACTTGGTCAAAACAAGTCCAAATCCAACTTTCAAATGGTCAAAATTGGGTAGAATGAAATTCTCTTCAACATGGAACCATCAAAATTTGAAAACAAAGAAGTTTGATAGATCAAAACCACCAAAATCCGAAAATGACCAATTTCTAGATCTACAAAAATCAAAGCCTCAAAATGGAAAATGACAAGTTCTAATGTGTCTTAGAAACATGAGAAGAAGCTATTGGAACAATAAAAATGGGTTCTCTTGTGGAAGCAAGTTGCACTTGCCTAAGGGATGTTCTTGGTTGGTGGTGGGTTTAATGGAGAAGGAAGAAGAGTTAATGAGAAAGTAGAGGAGAGAGAAAAGTTAGGTGGGTTATAAAGGGGGATGGTGGTGGGTTTAACATGATGAACCAAAGAATAAACCAAGCCAACCCCCAAAATAAATAAAGTCAAACCATTACATGCCATGATGAACCTAATCATGATTAAACTGAAATTAGCTAGCCAGGCAGGAAAATAAAATACATGTCAGGATTCCGTATACGTATACTGAAAATACGTAGAACGGAAAACGGGGGTGACACGAGAAAACTATTCAAGTAGCCAGGTCGCAACCCTTAAACCAAACAAGAACCGGGGTTGCAACCCTTCACCTGAATAGAGACCCGTCTCAAATACTGTTGATAAAGTAAAACATGATGAGCATGACATAGGGTACAATAAGACAATTAACGAAGAGAGGACACAGAACTGCTCCGGAAGCCAGGTTACAACCCTTAAACCAAACAAGGACCGAGGTTGTAACCCTTTGCCTGAACCGAACTGGACTCCTGATTATTATTGTTAAGGTAAGCATAAACAATCATGATGATATATGATAAGATAAGCATGGAACTATTCAGATAACCAAGTTACAACCCTTAAACCAAATAAGGACCGGGGTTGTAACTCTTCACCTGAACAGAACTTAGTTTCTCATCATTTATCAATAAGTAAGCACAAGAATTCAGGTCAGGCTACAAGCTTGTACAGGATCAGGACGAGACGAAGCTATACTAGACTCCATCCAATCAATCACGGCCAAGCAATGAGTACGGCTTGATACTTTAACTAACTAGGGTTATCACAGGCCTAGTTACTAATAAGATGCAATGAGATTATTCCAACAGTCACAAGTCCTGCAGACCATCCAGGTTATCCGGACGCAATTAGGGGATTGAATTCATGTGGGTACATCGTCCAAGAAACGCATGTACCCTTAAGTAGTTTGGTGGTTGCAACACATATCAGTGTGCTGGAAATGTGTCCTACTCGACGGTAGGTTACAAATTCCATGATGGGGCGCCCAGATAACGGGATTGCCTGTAGCTGAGAATCTCTTCATGACTACTGGATTTTCTAGTTATTAGCCTTAGTCAATTTCAGTAGGTACCCCTGACCATGGTATTCAGGGGTCCCTGTCCTAGACATGATGCAAGACAAAACTGATTTATTTGTACAAACACAATCATCCACGGGGGTCCAAACTATTTATTATAGTCATGTCATGCAAGTCGTCGTAACAGTCTTTCAATAGTTCCCATCATGCTTGCTTGTCATATCCTATCATGTCATGTCATGTCTTGTTTACTCCACACCATGCCATGTACCATTATTAATCCGGTCACATCACTCAATCTGTGCTTGTCAAGTCATAAAAAGTGCAAGGCTTAGAAAGACAATCAGATGCACAAGGGCTCAAAGCTCTACGCGAGTGAGCCTCTACGCTAGGCCAAGGGCCTCAAGCGTAGAGTGGCTCTACGATAGCGCGAGCAAGGGTGCACGTGGGTGGTGTTTTACACTAGCCAGGCTTTACGCAAGCGAGATTATACGCGCGTAAGATTTTACGCGCGTAGAATTCTACGCACGCAAACTCCCGAGCGAAACTCTACGCGAGTGTCTACTCGAGCCCAAGTCTACGCGAGCACAACTCTATGCACGCGAGAGGGCCCCGGTCGTAGAGTTCGAATGAACTTGGCGTAGAACGAATGCGCTAGCACGCAAATGCGTGTGCATAAAGTGGGCACTACGCGGACACGTTAAAACGTGTGCGTAAAAGGCTACATGATTTACGCTATCATGTAAGACGTGGGCGTAAAGGGCTAAATCACTACGCTAACACGTTAGAATGTGTACGTAAAACTCCGTCTTCTCTACCAAGCCAAGACAAGTATGCGTAAAAGCCCAAGAACTCAAAACAAGCTCCATCTCGGTCAAGATTTGATAAAATCCAGCTATTCAAGAGCCAAACTTGCATAGGATCAGAATGTCTGCTACATGGAACTCTCTATTTCGGAAACAACCAAGTTTTCGAAGATCGAAACCAAGAAGATCAAAATGCTAAAAACTTAGATCTACTTGAAATGAGCCATGGACTTCGAAAATGCTAAGTACTAAAGTGACTTAGAATCTCGAAGGGAAAACAAAGGAGCAACAAAATTTGAATTCCTCCATGAAGCAAGTTGTACTTGCCTAAGCCTCATGTTAGGTGGAAGAGAGTAATGGTGAAGAAGAAGTAATGGAGAAAAGTAAATGAGGAGAGAGAGAGAAAGAGTGGGCGGCTAATAAAGGAAAAGAGGGTGGTAGGTGGGGGTTGGTTCACATGAAAACCAAGCCGAGCCAAACCAAGCAAATAAAATACCAAATAAATCAGGTAATGAGACTTGAAATAATACGTATACGTATACCAATATACGTAATATGAACTACGGTCGTTACAACTCTACCCACCTTAAAAGAATTCCGTCCTCAGAATTTAATTAAGAGGCTAGAGAGGCAAGGACAAGATATACTAATCACAAATAAGCTATACTAAGCAATCAATCAAGCAATCATTCGTGCAAGCAAGAAAATCGAGGACATAAGGCATAAGAAGACATTATACCTTACGAGTCAAACAGGTCGGGATATCGCGATCGGATATCATTCTCACGCTCCCATGTCGACTCACCCAAAGAGTGATGACCCCAAGCAACACGGACTAAACTAATAGTCTTGTTCTTGAGTATCTTCTCCCTCCGGTCCAATATAGACACGGGCCTCTCCTCATACGAAAGGTTGGTACCAACAACCAATTCCGAATGATCTAGGATATGGCTCGGGTCCGGGATATACCGTCGCAATTGGGATACATGGAAGACATCATGCACCTCATGTCACGCCCCAGAACCAGAATACTGGAGAGCGGGGGCAGACATAGCCAGCTACGTATATGAAATGGATTTCATCTCGCTATACGGTCACGGCTGTCTAGATACATGAGGGTTTAACTACAAGCCAATAGTCTCTTAAGGTCATGAACAAGCCTAGTGTCTCAATCACAAGCAAGTAAGTAAATGTTACAAGATGTTAGATCACCAAATATACAATAGTAAGGCATCCCAAACATTACATATTCAGTTGATCATGAAGCTAGTCGTTACAAAATGTGAGGACTAGCAAGAGTTTAGTCATACATGATCAACCCTAGGATTTGTCAATCATGTTACAGCCCGTAGGCAGACAGTAAGTAAAAATGTACACGAGCTAACACTTGTTCGGCGGCTAAACGCCTCAAAAGAATAATTTTACAATAGAGTGGGAGAGCCAAAATAAACCCACTTGTTGCCAGGATTCCGTCTAGTGGTCACCATCTGGCTGGAAAATCGGTAGATCCTCTGGAGTTGCTCCGGTATCTGGCCATACAAAACCAGCTGGGTCAGATCCCAGAAAGAACAAGTGCCACAAAGGAGGCTTCACTTAGGAACTAAAACCAGCAATTAGCACAAGAATATAATTACATAAAAGACAGTAATAAAAAGGCTTGATAACAATAGCAAACTGAGTACGAAGAAACCATTCAAGTAGCCAGGTCACAACCCTTAAACCAAACAAGGACCGGGGTTGTAACCCTTCGCCTGAATAGAACTCCGTCTCCCAAATCTCATTGGTAAGGTAAAACGTATCAAGCATGACAGGTGATATACGATGAGATAACCATGGGGCTATTCAGATAACCAGGTTACAACCCGTAAACCAAACAAGGACCGGGGTTGTAACCCTTCGTCTGAATAGAACTTGGGTTCTCCCACCATTTATCGGCAAGGTAAATATAAAAAATCAGGACATGTAACAATCTTGTGCATGATCAAGACAAGACTAGACTGATTATTCCCCATCCAAATTTACGGCCAAGCAATTAGTACGGCTTGATACTTTAACTAACTAGGGTTATCATAAGCCTTAGTTACTAGCAATATGCAATGAGATGTTCCTCCAGCCACAAGCCATACAGCTTATCCAGGTTATCCAGGCGACTTGGATTCATTAAGCAGTTATCAATAATTATTAGGTAGCTTGGTGTGCAACACATGACAGTGTGTGTAGAAATTATTTTATGAAGTGCCCCACATGACAGTGGGCTGGAAATGTGTCCTACTCGACGGCAGGCTACAAGTCCAAACAATTGTGGCCGGGATAACGGGATCGCCTGTAACTGGAGAAATCTCTCATGACTACTGAATTATTCTAGTTATTAGCCTTAGTCGATTTCAGTGGGTACCCATGACCGTGGTACTCAGGGGTCCCAGTCCTAGACATGATGCAAGATAAGACTGGTTTATTTGTACAAGCACAATCGTCCACGGTGTCCAGGTCATTCATTCTTGTCGTGTCAAGTAGCCGTCGTAACAGCTTATCAAGATATATCACGCTAGGTTTATCATGTCAGGAGTGCGCCACGACGGGCCACTATCAAGAATTATCATGTCAAGTTATCATGTCAAATTTGTCAGGTCAAGTTATCTTGTCAGGAGTGCACCACGACGGATCACTATCAAGTCATACCATTTATCAAGGAGGGGAAACTTACACAATTAAATAATAATATTTAATATATATATATTCTTGAAGCCAAGGAGAAACTCTACAACTTTCATGTTGGGAGTGGGAAGAATTCTGACCACAATTCAGGTAAATAAATATTTAAACAATCAAAGTGGACCCCATGCGGCCCAAAAGTGGGAGAACATACTTGCGGTCAAAGAGAGTGGGAGGCCACCCATGCGGCCAGCCAAAGCTTATGCGGCCAGAAATAACTGAAGGGGGTCATGCGGCTCGCAAGAAATATTCATGCAACCAGAAAAGACAAGGAGAGAACCCGCAATAAATGTAAGCTTCCACTCAAGCAAAAGAAAAGGACACGTGGCCACTCAAGTACTGGGGCCATGGGGCCTAAAATTACATGAATACAAACCTCGTGGGACCCTACTACAATTAATGCTTCATACTAATGAGGCCAGCACACCATGGTGTATGCGGTAAAACATGGCACGTCTGCCATATGCGGTCAGACTAAGTGTTAGCCAACAACAATAAATATTAAATTATATGCAAGCAAAACCACGTGGATTACAATGCAAGCAAACATTAATATAATACAAGCAAGGCTTGCATTGCATGCGGCCAATGGATTTGCTCCATGCGGCCAGCAAGAAATTACATTAAATATTAATGTATTAAATATTAATACATATGCGGCCAAGTAAAATTGTTACATGCGGTCAAGTGACTTGGCCTATGCATGCGGCTCCACTTAAGGAAATGCCATGCGGCTCATATAAGTGCTTGCAATTTGCAAGCAATATGCTAGTGTATATGCGGCTCTATTAATGATTCCCATGCGGCCAACAGGTTTTTCCTATGCAAGCAAAGCTTTAAAGACATACAATTAATGCCTATGCATGCAAAATATGCAAATGCCATTAATATATATACATGCAACAATGCATGCAAGGGGCCACTTATACATCTATGTGCAACTAATACATGCAGGTTGCCATTATATTTAAGCATGCATTAGTGCATGCATAGTGCCATTAATATTAAGCATGCGGCCGACTAATACATTTAGCCATATGCGGCTAACAATAGGGGGGCATATGCGGCCAGGAATTGATGGTCATACAGGCAAAAGCTAATGCATGCAACTACTATTTAAAGGCCAAAGGCAAATATAATGCAATTAAATAAAATCATGCGGCCAAAGCAATTAAGCTAAGGCCATTATTATATTAAATATTCTTATGCATGCAGGGGATTAAATGACCATACGGCCAAGAATGGCTAAGGCCATATGCGGCCAGAACTAACAAATGGCCATGCGGTCAAGAATATATAAATAGCCCAAGCAAGCTTGCAACTGCAGCTAATGGATGCTCCATAATTTCATCATCCAGAGTCCAAATCCGAACTTCCATAGGTCAAAATGGGGTAGAACGAAATTCTCTACAACATGGAACCATCAACTAGCAAAATATACAAGTTGTTAGATCAAAATTCATGGAAACCGAAAATACCACAAATTAGATCTACAAGAATTTAACCATGGAAATGAAAAAATGCTAAGTACTAAAGTGGGTTAGAAACACATGAGGAAGACAATGGAACAATAAAATGGACTTCCTCCATGAAGCAAGGTGCACTTGCCTAAGCTCTCTCTCTCTCCTGGTAGATGAAGAGTAAAGATGGAGAAGAAGAATGAGTAATGAGTAATAATGGAAGAGAGAGAGTGGGATTGATATTTATGGTGGGAGTGGTGGTAGGTGGGGTGGGTTGGTTCTCCAACCAAAACCGAACCAAGCCTAACCACATCAAGCCGAACCGAACCAAGATAAACTCAATAAAATGCCAAAATAAATCAAGCAGGGAGACATGCAATACGGGTTGAAATACGTACACGTATTCCAAATACGTAATACGAAATATGGGCATTACACCTCACGCAACGACGACGGAAGAGCGAGACGATAGGATACATCTCCTACTCGCTCCAAGATATCGAACGACCCTATATACCTAGGACTAAGCTTTTCCCGTACGCCGAAACGAATGACGCCACGGTTGGGCAAAATCCTCAGGAATACATGGTCGCGACAGAAAACTCAAGGGGATGTCGATGAGAATCGGCCCAATGACGCTGGCGATCTTGCGCTATACGAAGATGATCTCTGACTCTCCTGACCACCTCAACCGTCTGAGCAATCATTTCCGGACCGAGCATCTGCCTCTTTCCAACATCGTCCCATGCTAGCGGGGATCGGTACTTCCTACCATATAGTGCCTCGAACGGTGCCATCTGGATACTGGCCTGGAAACTGTTGTTGTATGAGAACTCCACCAGGTACAGGTGATCTTCCCACGAACCACCGAAGTCGAGTGTACAAGATCTCAATATATCTTTCAAGGTTCGTATGGTACGCTCCGACTGACCATCTGTCTGCAGATGATAAGCTGAGCTGAACTGGAGGTGAGTTCCCAAACTCTCTTGCAGGCTACGTAAAAGTACGACGTAAACCTTGAATCTCTGTCCGAGGTGATACTGACTAGTACTCCATGCAACCTGACTATCTGCCTGAGATACATCTCTGCTAGCTGAGCCGTCGACTGACCAACTCTGAATGGAAGAAAGTGAGCCACCTTCGTGAGCCTGTCTATAATAACCCAAATAGCATCTCTACCGGCCGGGGACCTAGGTAATCCAGTCACAAAATCTATGGTTATATGCTCCCACTTCCATTCTGGAATTGGCAAGGACTGAAAAAGTCCAGCCGGCCTATGATGTTCAGCTTTAACTTGTTGGCAAACCAAACACCGAGAGACAAACCGGGCTATCTCCCTCTTCATGCCATTCCACCAAAAGTGCTGACGAATATCACGGTACATCTTTGTGCCACCGGGATGAATGAAATACTGAAAACTGTGAGCCTCTGTCATGATCTCCTGTCTGATATCTCCACTGGGTACACAAAGATGCCTCCCATGTCGAAGTGTACCGTCTTCATGAATGCATAGCTCTGGTCTTCGTCCTGCTATACACTCGGCTCTGAGCCGCTGAAGCTTGGAATCTGCTGACTGAGCTAACTTGATCCTTTCAACTATACTGGACTGAACTTGCATACTGGCCATCAATGCCACACTGGTAGGAAGGACAACTTCAATACCCATCTTCTGAAGATCTGCTAATAACTCTGGCTGTGCTGTGAGAAAATAAACTCATGCTCTCCTGCTCAACGCATCTGCTACAACATTGGCCTTCCCTGGGTGATATTGCAGGTTGACATCATAATCCACAAGCAGCTCTAGCCATCTTCTCTGACGCATGTTAAGATCCTTCTGGTGAAAACATACTTCAGGCTCTTATGGTCGATGAAAATCTCCACCCTATCTCCGTACAAGTAGTGTCTCCAAAGCTTGAGTGCAAACACTACTGCTGCCAGCTCCAAGTCATGGGTTGGGTAATTCCTCTCATAATCACGAAGTTGGCGTGACGCATAAGCTATTACCTTCCCATGCTGTATCAGAACACATCCTAAACCTCTGCCTGAAGCATCACAATATACTAAAAATCCTCCGGTACCATCTGGAAGCGTGAGAATGGGTGCCGTCATCAAACCTCGCTTCAATTTCTCAAAAGAATCCTGACATTCTGCTGTCCAAACAAACTGCACATCCTTGCGGGTCAACTGGGTCAATGGCGCTGAAATCCGGGAAAAGTTTGAAACAAATCGCCGGTAGTAGCCGGCCAAGCCAAGAAAACTGCGAACTTCTGCAACTGTGCTAGGTACTGGCCATGTCTCAATGGCTACTATCTTCTGGAGATCCACTTCTACTCCTCCTCTGGTGATGATATGACCTAAGTAGGAAATACGGTCGAGCCAGAACTCGCATTTACTAAACTTGGCATACAACTGGTACTCTCTGCAAATTTGGAGGACAACTCTGAGATATTGTTCATGCTCTGCTTCACTCTTGCTGTAGATCAGGATGTCGTCTAGGAACACAATCACAAACTGATCCAAATATGGCATGAAGATACGATTCATGAGGTCCATGAATACATCCGGCACATTGGTTGCTCCAAATGGCATAACAAGGAACTCCCAATGCCCGTACCTCAATCTGAAAGCTGTCTTCGGGATGTTCTACTCTCTGACTCTGATCTGATGGTATTCTGACCACAAGTCGATCTTCGAGAATACTGCTGCCCATTTGAGTTGATCAAACAAGTCATCTATCCTCGGGAGAGGATATCTGTTCTTGATTGTCACTGAGTTCAAGGTACGATAATCAACATATAATCTGGACGTACCATCCTTCTTTTTCACAAGAAGCATCGGGGCTCCCTAGGGCGATCCATAAGCTCGAATAAATCCCTTGGTTCTAAGTTCTTCAATCATTTTGTACAATATCTCTAACTCTGATGGCGCCATCCTGTAGACTCTCTCCGATACTGGGGCTGTCCCTGGGATCAAGTCTATGGTGAACTCGATCTCTCGCTCTGGCGGTATTCCTGGAAGCTCTTCTGGGAAAACATCTGGAAACTCTTCAACTATCCGGGGTAATTGTAATGCTGCTACGGCCATCCGCAATACCGGAGGAGAAGGTTCAACTTTGCATCAAAAAAAGGAAAACTCTGGCTCGCCTGGAATGCTAAAATCAACCCTGCCAATATGGCAGTCTATCCTAGCATACTGGTCTCTCAACCAATCCATCCCTAAGACCACATCATAGTCGGCCATCGGAAACTCTATCAATCTAGCGGAGAATTCTTTACCGCTAACTACGACCCGACACGAGGAAAACACTCTATCTACTCCCACAAGTCCATTACCAGTAAGTATATTGAGCCTTACTGATAATGACTCGGGCTCCAGTCCTATCCGTGTCGCGAATCGTGCAGACATAAATGAATGCGATGCACCAGAATCAAATAATGCTGAAGCCGGAAAGGTGTTGACGAGAATAGTACCTGCCACCACCTCACCTGGTGCTAATCCTTCTTCTTCCATGGTCAAAGCCAGCACTTGACCATGTCCTCTGGATGCGGGTCCCCTCTGTTGAAATCCTCTCTGTTGGCTCTAGAACAGGACTTGGGCTTGGGCATACTGCTGCGGTCTCTGCTGCTGGAATGCCTGGGCCGGCGTCGGTAATGGCCTTGGGAACGGATACTGCTGCTGCTGAACTGGTACTGGAACTGGTCCCCTAACAGAAGGACTAGAGAAGGCTGATGAAGATGAACTCCCCCTGTTCGGGCAGTTCCCAACCCTGTGGTCGGGGGCACCACAAACCAAGCACAATCTATGTGCTCTGCGACACTCTGATACTACATGCCCTGGCTTCCCGCAGTGTAAATATCCTACTGCGGAAGAGAGCTTCTGCTTCTGCTGCCGAGGGTGCGTCGGGATTGAATGTTGAACCGACGTCACTGAGACCGCCCGCCTCGGAGCTCCAATGGTCAAAGCCCTAGCTGTCGGGGCTGGTGCTGAAGACTGATTCATATGGCCATGGGATCGCTTCCGACCCCCGGTCCTATCCACGGTCCTCTGGGAGGTATACTCATGCCTCATGGCTGCTCTCAATACCGCATCAAAAGTCTGATACTCAAACAGCTCTACTGCCAATAAAATCTCTAGATGGAGCCTCTGCTGGAACCGCTGGGCTCTATCGAACTCGGTCGCTACCAAGGTGGGAGCAAACCGACTAAGTCTCAAAAACTCGACCGCATACCCATCGACCGTCCTGTCCATCTGCTTCAGATTGGTGAACCTCGTCTGTAGATCGTATCGAGCTACGATATCAAAGTATTTGGTCTGGAATCTCTCACAAAATACTGCCCAAGCAATAGGTGCCACTAATCCAACGGCCTGCGCCGTCCACCAACTGCGGGCAAGATCTAATAACTGCAGGCGCACCACGGCTACCTTCTCGCCTTCTGGAGTCCTGGCTGCTTCTAGAATCACCTCTGTGTCCTGAAGCCATGCATCTGCGGCAATAGCATCTTCGCTACCATCGAAGAATGGAGGGTTCAAGCGCTTGAAGCTGTTGGACGCGCTGTTACCCTGATGACCTCCTCTGGTCAGAGCATCTGTCACTGCCTGGTGCAAGGTATCTCCTCGACGATCCTGAGAAGCTAACAAGGTCCTAATGAGACCCACCAAGGTGCCGTCATCAGGCTCTGCAGGCTGGACGGGCTGAACTGGTGGCTCTTGACCCCCAGTAGGCATGACTCTGGAGGCTACTCCTGAATGCTGGGCTTGATCTCCGGGTTGCTGCTGGTCCACAGGTGGTGCTCCGCCTTGCTGATCGACAGGTCCAGGAACAATGCCGCTGAAGAAGACGACATAGGAAACAATAAGAAAGGACCAGGACAGATCAAAGATACAAGCATGTGATCAGGTCAAGAATCCAGGAATTTAGAAGATACGAGTAGAGATCAAGGGCGAGTACTGATTGAGACATCTATTCGGTAAACCCTCATATATCTTGATTTTACAAGACCTGCATGGGCCACCACTTAAACCATGTAACACCCCAGAACCAGAATACTGGAGAGCGGGGGCGTACATAGCCAGCTACGTATATTGACGTGCAATCCACCTCGCTATACGGTCACGGCTGTCTAGATACATGAGGGTTTAACTACAAGCCATCAGTCTCCTATGGTCATGAACAAGTCTATTGTCTCAATCTCAAGCAAGCAATAACAGTTTACAAGATGTCAGAACACCAAATATATAATAGTAAGGCGTCCAATACATTACATACTTGGATGATCATGAAGCTAGTCGTACAAAACGTCAAGACTAGCAAGAGTTTCAGTCATAAATGATCAACCCTAGGATTTGTCAATCATGTTACAGCCCGTAGGCAGACAATAAATAAAGGTGCAATCGAGCTAAACACGTGCTCGTCGGCTAAACGCCTCAAAAGAATATTTTTACAATAAAGTGGGAGAACAAAAAGAAACCCACTCGTTGCCAGGATTACGCCTGGTGGTCACCATCTGGCTGGAAGATAGGTAGATCCTTTGGAGCTGCTCCGATATCTGGCCATACAAAACCAGCTGGGTGAGACCCCAGAAAGAGCAAGTGCCACAAAGGAGGCTTCACTTAGGAATTAAAACCAGCATATAATAAGAGAATATTAAAGATAATTATAAAAGAAACTGATAATAACGGGGCAACAATAGAGAATTGAGTACGAGAAAATTATTCAAGTAGCCAGGTCGTAACCCTTAAACCAAACAAGGACCGGGGTTGCAACCCTTCACCTGAATAGAGACCCGTCTCAAATGCTGTTGATAAAGTAAAACATGACGAGCATGACATAGGGTGCAATAAGACAATTAACGAAGAGAGGACACAGAACTGCTCCGGAAGCCAGGTTACAACCCTTAAACCAAACAAGGACCGGGGTTGTAACCCTTCGCCTGAACCAAACTGGACCCCTGATCATTATTGTTAAGGTAAGCATAAACAATCATGATGATATATGATAAGATAATCATGGGACTATTCAGATAACCAAGTTACAACCCTTAAACCAAACAAGGACCGGGGTTGTAACTCTTCACCTGAACAGAACTTGGTTTCTCATCATTTATCGATAAGTAAGCACAAGAATTCAGGTCAGGCTACAAGCTTGTACAGGATCAGGGCGAGACGAAGCTATACTAGACTCCATCCAATCAATCACGGCCAAGCAATGAGTACGACTTGATACTTTAACTAACTAGGGTTATCACAGGCCTAGTTACTAACAAGATGCAATGAGATTATTCCAACAGCCACAAGCCCTGCAGACCATCCAGGTTATTCGGACGCAATTAGGGGATTGAATTCATGTGGGTACATCGTCCAAGAAACACATGTACCCTTAAGTAGTTTGGTGGTTGCAACACATATCAGTGTGCTGGAAATGTGCCCTACTCGACGGTAGGCTACAAATCTCATGATGGGGCGCCCAGATAACGGGATTGCCTGTAGCTGGAAAATCTCTTCATGACTACTGGATTTTCTAGTTATTAGCCTTAGTCAATTTCAGTAGGTACCCCTGACCGTGGTATTCAGGGGTCCCTGTCCTAGACATGATGCAAGACGATACTGATTTATTTGTACAAACACAATCGTCCACGGGGTCCAAACCATTTATTATAGTCATGTCATGCAAGCCGTCGCAACAGTCTTTCAACAGTTTCCATCATGCTTGCTTGTCATATCCTGTCATGTCATGTCATGTTTACTCCACACCATGCCATGTACCATTATTAATTCGGTCACATCACTCAATCCGTGCTTGTCAAGTCATGAAAAGTGCAAGGCTTAGAAAGACAATCAGATGCACAAGGGCTCAAAGCTCTACGTGAGTGAGCCTCTACGCTAGGCCAAGGGCCTCAAGCATAGAGTGGCTCTACGCTAGTGCGAGCAAGGGTGCACGTGGGTGGTGTTTTACGCTAGCCAGGCTTTACGCAAGCGAGATTATACGCGCGTAAGATTTTACGCGCGTAGAATTCCACGCACGCAAACTCCCGAACAAAACTCTACGCGAGTGTCTACTCGAGCCCAAGTCTACGCGAGCACAACTCTACGCACGCGAGAGGGCCCCGGTCGTAGAGTTCGAATGAACTCGACGTAGAACGAATGCGCTAGCACGCAAATGCGTGTGCGTAAAGTGGGCACTACGCGGACACGTTAAAACGTGTGCGTAAAAGGCTACATGATTTACGCTATCATGTAAGACGTGGGCGTAAAGGGCTAAATCACTACGCTAACACGTTAGAATGTGTGTGTAAAACTCCGTCTTCTCTACCAAGCCAAGACAAGTATGCGTAAAAGCCCAAGAACTCAAAACAAGCTCCATCTCGGTCAAGATTTGATAAAATCCAGATATTCAAGAGCCAAACTTGCATAGGATCAGAATGCCTGCTACATGGAACTCTCCATTTCGAAAACAGTCAAGTTTTCGAAGATCGAAACCAAGAAGATCAAAATGCTAAAAACTTAGATCTACTTGAAATGAGCCATGGACTTCGAAAATGCTAAGTACTAAAGTGACTTAGAATTTCGAAGGAAAAATAAAGGAGCAACAAAATTTGAGTTCCTCCATGAAGCAAGTTGCACTTGCCTAAGCCTCCTGTTAGGTGGAAGAGAGTAATGGTGAAGAAGAAGTAATGGAGAAAAGTAAATGAGGAGAGAGAGAAAGAGTGGGCGGCTAATAAAGGAAAAGAGGGTGGTAGGTGGGGGTTGGTTCACATGAAAACCAAGCCGAGCCAAACCAAGCAAATAAAATACCAAATAAATCAGGTAATGAGACTTGAAATAATACGTATACGTATACCAATATACGTAATACGAACTACGGTCGTTACAAGCTGTGAAAGAGAAGAGAAGCTTTGCACCAGCGTTGCTTTTGCACGGGAGTCTGTGTACGATCCGAGGAGTCAGAAGAGCATAAGTGTTCCAAAATTCTTCGACGAACTTGCTGGTTCCTGGAAGCTATTCGTGTGGGGCGAATATAGCTTTGAGCAATGATGATCATTCACCCCAGCAGGATATTCATCCATCTATCGCCTGTCATCTTCTTCGCTGCTGTGGATTACAAAATCTTTTTAGATTCTCGTAATATCATATGATGCGGTAACGAGATCTTCTTAGATTTTCGTTAAACTTGCGCAACCTTCCTAGAAGTGTTGCGTTGGAACGTTGTTTTTACAACTGTTTCATCTTCTTAGTTTTCATAGAAAAATTATGCCCCGGCAATAACAAGCAATACCTGCTATTTAACACGGGTCAATGGAACTCTATGGACTGTTTCATTTCAACCAGGGCCGGTCATGAGATTCAGATGGCCATGTTCTGAAACGGAATATAAAATCTTATTTTATGTAAAAATAGATAAATAAAAATTGATATTCTATACTAGTGGTGTTAAATTTAATTTAATTCATCTTTAAAATTTAATAAGAAAATATCATTTAACTTCCATGTATTGAGAAAAAATATATGATTAAACGACTATAACATCGAAATATTTGAATAATACTACTCAACTCTCAAATCTGCATAAATTAATTTGCAAAAGAAGCTTGTTAGCAAAGAGAAGACGAAACATGTCGATTAAAATGTCAATATATATACTAGCAAGAAATTTATTGATTCGAATGCATTTTAGTTTGAATCATCTTTTATTTTTCAAAAATTGGTATTTACTTGTTATAATTATGTTCAAAAATATACCAAGTTATCTTTTTAAAATTCCAGCCTTATATTTATTTTTCGCAAAGGCTACAGATTCCTGGCATGTAAAAATATACCAACTTATTGGTTATATATTTTTTTATTAAAAAATTTCAAATAATATGCATCGAAAAAAAATTAAGACCACATTTACCCCCCCCCCCCCCCCCCCCCCCCCCCCCCCCCCAAAAAAAAAAAAAAAAACTTGTGTTTTACTTGCTAATTAAAATTTTGTTCAACAATATATCAAATTGCTTCTTGAAATATGTATTCTTTTCTAGTAGAGGCTAGAGATTTTTGGATATAAAAGTTATTTTCAATTTTTTTTTTTAAAATAGAGAGATTAAGGATTGAATCTTGTACCTCCCATATGCAAAACAAGCAAGTTACAATATCACATTTGTTGTATTTAACTATGCAATATAAACATATATAAGAACGAACGTCCAAAATTAAGGACGCTCTATATTAGAGGTAGGCAGGGTCGGTTGTGAGCTCATAGGGGCCCAGGACGAACTTTCAAAATAAGGCCACCATATATAATGTAAAAAAATATTAAAAGAACTTAAAAAAATAGGTACAATCAAGGATTGAACTTAGAACCTTTAGTAAGTAGTCTAAAATACTAACCACTACACCATAATAACTTTATGTTTGTAAGGGCTCATGGTATATACTAGTTCTATTTTGAAATACAAAATTATTAATATATTTATTTTAAAACTTTTTTGGGCCCCTCATTATCCGTGGGCCCTGAGCGGTCGTCCTGGCCGCCTTGGGCCAGTGTCACGACCCGCACCCGGATATACGGGTACGAATACGTAGACGACGCCCAGCCTACGCTGCAGTATCGGCGGTAGAACGCTGTCTAGTACCCAATAAATATACACTACGTCTAGAAGGCCTATAACTACAAATATACTCTAGTCACATCACAACAGCTATGGATGATAAGACAAGAAGATAACTAAAGCACAAGAACAGCTAGAAACTACTAGAAGGAAACATAAGACAGGAAAAATAAAGAAGGAACAACAAGACTAACTAAGGATAACTCCCAGACAACTCACATAGAAGAATAGTGAGATCCACCTCGGCTAGCAACAACATCTGTAATATTTTCATAACGTATCCAGTCAGGAGCGGAACGAGTACATAAACTAACAACAGTTTCATAGTATTGACAAATGCTGTAAGAGACAATCATAATGGAATACAAGACAAAGATATATGAAGACTTGGGAACCGTTCGGAAGCTGAGCTACAACCCTTAAACCAAACAAGGACCGGGGTTGTAACCCTTCTCCCGAGCAGAACTTAGTCTCCAATCAAGGTACAACATAAAGGCATGTAGAGCATGTGAGTAAACTGAATATCATAGCATGGTGAGAAAGTACTGTATGTAGAACAGAGCAGGATATAAGAGAAGATAAAGTAAATATAAAATGTGCCTTGAATTATTAGAGCGTTATGTGATCGGCTTGGGAAACATGATCAGGCTTTCCATCCGACCGGCTATGAACAATGTATACAATAGAGCGGTAAGACCGGTCACCATGGAAAGCTATGAACGATGTAGGGTCAGGCTTTACCCGTCGTGAGGCGAGGGTATAGCTATGAACAATGTGTACAATAGAACAATGTGGGAATTGATCACACAACCACTAATAATTCCCCATTTCCCCGAATAGTATACGGATCCAGACATAGCACGTCATGGCACGAGATTCCCTAAGAAGGTAGCTACTCCTTCTCAGGAATCGGTGTCAATACAAGTACAAGAACAAGATCGAGCAAGTACCAATATCCCAAAAAAATCCAAGAATGACATCTCATGACAGGAATCCGATATATACTAGTCCGTGTACCATCGTGACGAGAATCAAGTAAAACGCTATAACTGAATCAGATACAGAAAATATCAAGACAAGGAACTACTATCAGAGAATGTACTCGCCTGCGGTCCTGAGCTGTCAAATGGGGTCGATGCTCAGAGTGATGCCACAGACCTAAAGATAAGATATATATAAGCTAATTAGGGTTCAACAGTGTTAGGCTTGATTCTATAGTATAAGCTACGTTGTCTAGGTCAGACTCAGTCAACTAAGTCAAACTAGGTCACAAAAAGTCAAACCAAGTCAAACTAGGTCAAATTGGGTCAATAGTTGACTTACAGTTGACCTTTGGTCAACTGGTCAACTATGGTCAACTCTAGGTTAAACTAGGTCAAATGTTGACTCTACTTTGACGTTCAGTCAAAGCAGTCAACCATGGTCAAACAGGATCAAGGCTAGTCTCTATAAACATCTACAGGGTCAACCCATTCAATTTCAGTGATTGTGAAATCACCGGAATTGATGGAACTCAAAATACCACAAAATGAGAAGGATTATAATAATAGGGTAAAAACCTACAAATGTTGTCGGATGATGAAACTAACATCACCAACGTGTCCAGAATGGTCAAATTAGCTAGGATAGCCTGTCCAAAAGTCCAATTTGGACACAGGAGCAAAACGGTATTCGGACCAAAATGATGTCCGCCGTTGGACACACTTTGCACCGAAAAACGTGCCGAAATAAAAGTGCACAAAACCTAACAAATTATATGTCCACGAATCCAGAATGACGATACGAACCCAACGGTATATCCAGAATTGGATTCCGTTGAACCGATCTCAAATTGGTCCGTTGACCCGTATATTGGTATCCGACTTGCACCGAAATGCGTGCCGGAACCAATGTCCACTAAAACCTAGCAAATTATATGTCAACGAGTCCAAAATGACGATACGAACTCAACGGTATATCCGGAATTGGATTCCGATGAGCCGAACTCAAAATGACCCGTTGACTCAGAAAGTGGGACCCGCTTTACACCGAAATGCGTGCCAGGGCCCACGATCTCCAAATCAAGCAAACTTTATATGAAAACATACCAGAACGACGCCACGAGTCTACTGGTGGTGTCAGAAATTGAATCCGGAGTCCCGGGTTCAAAAATAGAATTTTACAAGTGTAACACTAAGAATTCGAACGACCAACTTTGGCGTCGAATTCGACCGACCTAACAAGCTCAAACTGAAATAAAATCTAAAGGGGGCAGGAAGAGGGTTATACCAGCTGTGCACCGGAACTGGTAGCACGCAAAACGGAGCTGCGACGACGAAGATACGAACCCACGAAGTTGGCATCATGAAACTGTCCAAAAACAGTACAAATTAAAACGTCAACTTGGTGGCCGGTTTTGATGTATCAAACGACGAAATTAACGGGTGAAATTTGAGAGGAGTGAAGGTGGATATACCGAGATTGTGACGGAGCGAAGAAATCGTCGATCCAACGGTCGGATTGTCCAAAAAATCCGCGCGAAGTCGCTGCCACGAAACGCGAATTCTGAAACTTTCCCGCGCGCGCGTCGACGGGACTCCGTGCAAAACGCACGAATCGGGTGTTTCTCGCGCCGGGGACGGGGGAGCAAGTCACAGGGGCCTGCCCGGGGGTTCGTCGGAGTGGGTGGTGGCCGGCCACGCCATCGTGAGAACCCCACGCGCAGCCATGCGCGTTCAGCTGCTGCGAGCGCAGCGAGGTGCAGGCCAGAAGCGCGCACGGCAGTCGGCGGCCGTCGACGGCGTGCGACCGCCAGGGCTGGCCCTGGAGGTAGGGCGCGTCCAAGGTGTTGGGTTGCCCTATCCGGAGCTAGTTTTGGTTGCCTCTTGATCTTTATTGTAGGCCGATTCTGAAGGTCACCCACGACCCTGATCTCTATTGGGACCATGCTGAGAGCATCTCCAACCCTATTGTGACTTTGGAAAAAAGTTGTTGCCACATAGGAATGACAAAATTTTATTCAAAAGTTATTCTCCAATGCAATTGTCAAGTCAATTGTGAAGCTTATGTGGCAAAAATTAAAGAAGACATTGTGAAGTTGATTGTCTTGTTCTAGACAATGCACTTGACAATGTCTTCCCTTCCATGTCATCAATTGTGAATAAAAAATATTAGAAAAAAGAAAGAAGATGAGTAGTTGTCTTAAAAGTTGCCTTGGAAGTTGGAAACAATACTTTTTATTGTCTTCTCAATACTTTTGCATTGGAGAGAGTTTTTCTATCTCATTGTTTTTTGAGATATAATTTTGCCACATAAACAAGACATTGTCTTGTGGCTCATGCCACATAGGAGCCACCTAAGACTCACAACACTTAACAAGACAATAGGGTTGGAGATGCTCTGAGCTTGAGGGTTGCTCTAAGCAGAGGAGGTTGTCCAAATCTGAAGTTTTGTCCGACATACTTCTGGACCGATTCTAATTAGAAAGCCTTATTCGAACGTTTCAGATGAATATGCTCGGGGACGGTCCTCATTTCAGCAAGTATAAGCTTCATAAATGACAAAAAGAGTAGAAATATAAAAAAAAATTATAAAAACACAAGTTGGGTTTGGCTACCGAATATCCTCACCTACAAAAAAAAACCGCAAATTAAGGCCACCACACTCACTTCACCAACTACCCCTCGCATGTGACTCTTCAATCGCAAACTTTGAAATTGAGCAATAGAAGAAGAGCCTCCACCAGGGAGTGGGGTTAGGTGTACCGACACTCAGAAATCTTGGTCTTTCGTCACTAAAGAAAATGATACCTAAAATAAAACAACTTAAATATAAGTCACTTAAATATATACACTTTTTGTATAGGTCCCCATAATTCGTGTTAATTACGTAAAAGTCTACCCAATTATCTACAAATGAAACTATCTTAAAATATAGTATATTTATGTTAAGCTAACATATGGTTCACCAAATTCTGTTTTTTTTTTTTTCCGATACAGGGCCGACCCTAGACTGATGAGAGTCCGAAACAAACTTCCAAAATAGGCTATTATACATAATATAAAAAAAGTAATAACTAAATAAAAATAAATAGAAAATTTTTGACTTGCCCTCCACTTTGTTTATCCAAATTAAGGGTGCACCCCACTGTTTTGTATTAATGTACATCATCCCCCACATTGGACGGATTCCGTCAAAAATATTTTTTTGGGACCAAAATGCCCTCGTCTTCTTCCTCCCTCTTTCCTCTAACCCCCCTCCCTACCCCCCCCCCCCCCCCCCCCACCCCCCGTGCGGCCGCCTCCGTCGCTCCCCGCCTCCGCTCCCCCCCTCCGCCACCGCCACTGCCTGCCTCTGCGCCTCCGCTCCCCTCCTCCGCCACCGCCCCCCCCTCCCCGCCTCGCTCCCCCCCCTCCGCCACCGCCCCCCTCCCTCCGCTCCCCCCTCCCCTCCCCGCAGCCGCAGCAGCAGCAACAGCAGCAGCAGCCGCGGCGGCAGCGGTGGCAGCAGCGACGGCGGTGGCAGCAGCGGCGGCGACGGCGGCAGCGGCGGCGGCGGCGACAGCAGCAGCAGTGGGGGCGGCAGCAGCGGCAAGCGGCGGAGGCGACGGTGCGGGGGCAGTGGCCGTGGGGGTGCGGTGGCCGCCGGAGGGGAAGGAAAGAGGAAGAAGATAATAGGAAGGGCATTTTGGTCCAAAATTTGTGGTCAAAACGTTTGACCGTTAATTTTGACGGAATCCGTCAAATGTGGGAGGTGATGTACATTAATGCAAAACAGTGGGGTGCACCATTAATTTGGGTAAACAAAGTGGGGGGCAAGTCAAAAATTCTCAAATAAATATAACAAAATATTGTTGTTTTCGAGATTTGAACTAAGAATATCTAGTATTCCTATAATTTTTGGGTTTGGACCGTCATCTAGTATGTCCTGGACCAGAGGTGGCCCTGTTCAATTATGATATAAATGGCAAAATTTTGTTTTAGGGTGCGTTTGATTGCAAGGTGGAAAAGATATGGAAAAAAAAATTAATTCCATGGACTTATTTTCCTAGGAAAAAAATTCCATGAAATTTTAAAAATTTTCATGGAAAACTTAATTTGGGTGTTTGATTGTCATTATTTTCCATGGTAAATAGTTATTTTCCATGGAAAATGATATTTTCCTATGGGTTGGACAAGTTTCATTTTCCACCATTTTAGAAGAAAATATGAAAAATGATAGTTTTTTGGAAAATAATTCCATGAAAAATATAAGCTATCAAACACTACAATTGGTGGAAAATTTGTGATGAAAGTATTTTCCATGGAAAAAAAGCCCAATCAAACACAGCCTTAGTGTTTTCGAAGAAAACCATTAAAAAAAATTTGAAACACCCACTTTTGGTTCCCTAATTTTATCAACAGTGGTTTCTAACAGATCGCGTGAGGGGACCGACGCGTGAAACGACTCCACGTGTCGGCCTCCATTGGTCGGAGTTGTTTGTAGACTATTTTTTGTGGATCTTACGTCCCAGCCAATAGGAGATGACACATACTAGCTCGATTTCAGCCGCAGTTTTTCCCTTTCGCTCATTTGGACTTTTTCTTTTATCAAACCAAGCAACGAAAAATAATAGTACCCACCAAACCTTTGTTTTCCTGTTATTTTTAGGGTTCAAAATAGAACCAATAGGTCCAGATTAGAACTTTCACTTTTTCACCACCTCCTAGGGGCTGTTTGGTTGGGAGGGAGTGATGGAAAGTGGGGGAGTTTTGCGGAGAGATGCAGCAACTCCCTCGTGAGTTTCACAGTTCCTGCGTTTGGTTGGGAGGGAAAGGAGCGATGGAACTGGGGAATCTCTGGCCCCCAACAGTGTCTTGTCCCCTCAACCCACTTACTTTCCACCTACCCTCAATTTTGGGGGTAACTCCGGTGGAGGTGTGGGTTTCTCCTCACTTTTGGCCGAGCAGTTGCTGGAGAAGAGCCTTGTCGTGCGGTCACCCCCTTCCTCCCCTTCTCCTCCCGCGTTCGACCGGTTTTAGGTAAAAAATTGGTTCTTTGGTAAGAAAAATTAGGAATTTTTTCCTAGATCTATATTTTGTTCTATATTTGTTGGTGACCCTATGCTCCAGATCTATATTTGGTATTTTTTTGTTCGTCACCCGATATGCTCCAGATCTATATTTAGGATTTTTTCCAGATCTATATTTTGGATTTGGGAATTTTTTGGATTTGGAAATTTTTTGTTCGTCACCCGATTTTTTCCTCGAAAGAAACAACAAAAAAAGCATGTTGCACATAAGGGTAAGAATGTCCAAAAAGAAGGAACACCCAACAAACATTGGGAGGATGAACACACGGACGAGCTCCTTAAGATCCTTGCAAAAGAAGTGGAGGACGGTAGAAAGTGTGATAAAGCTTTTAGAGGGAGTTCGTACACACTAGCCTCCAACTTAGTAAATGAAAAGTTTGGGACTTGTTATAGTGTGAGCAATGTTGTCAACCACATGCGTGGTTGGAAGGTGAAATGGTTATTGATTTTGAAGGCAAAAGATTTGTCCGGTGCGGGTTGGGATGAAGAAAATAAGATGGTCATTTTGGAGGAAGAAAGCCACATGCGTGGTTGGAAGGTGAAATGGTTATTGATTTTGAAGGCAAAAGATTTTTTGGAGGCAAAAGATTTTGATTCACTATTGATTCAATATGGTCCTTGTACTCTTCCTGTACAGCAAGAAATATACATAATTTCGTTATGTATATTGGCTTTGTTCAATATGGTGCTTGTACTCTTCCTGTACAGCAAGAAATATACATTATTTCGTTATGATTCAATATTGGCTTTCGTTATGTACTCTTCCTGTACATAATCAATTCGGCTAGAAATATTGGCTTTGTTCTACATAACTTGGTTGCTGTACAAATTTTTCTTCCATAATGCAATATTTTTTCAGTTGTGAAAATTTCAGGCAAGGGCCTTCATTTTCCGGTTGGAAAATTTTTTTGGGTAACCATACCAAAATTGAATATGGTGATTATATCACTTGCAACGTGTTACCAAACACAGGAACTCCATGTCCGAGTTTCCAATTCCACTTTCTAGTGGTCATCCAAACACCACATCATGAAAGTTATTACTTGCGGGGGGACAAAACACTACGTATCCAAACGCATTTTGGAAAGTGAAAAGCAACAAAAGTGCACTGCATTACATCCTCATGAAACTGCCACTTTCACACTTTCATGCACCTACATCGAACCAAACAGCCCCCTACTGCAACATGCCATAAAGTTGCTAACTTGCAATATATGGGGGTGATTCATTCATATAAGATAAATCTAAGATCTAAGGACTTGTACCAAAAAAAAACCAATTCTAATCATGATTTGTTGGAATGCGGGTAGCGAGTCAGCAAAAGTATTGATTTCAGATCTCAGAAGCTCTCAGGCCCCTCCCCTCCATTCCGAGTAGTCCTCACTCACCACCACGTTCTCTCACTCTTCTTCTCTCTCTATATCTCCTCTCTCTATATATACACACTTACTCTCCAGATCCACTCGTCTACCATTCTCTCATATTGAGCTCCTCTCCGTCTCCTTTTTTTAAGTGAAGGTATTATTTTCTCCTTATTTTCTTCTGATTTATAAGAAGAATTTCTTCTGTTTCATTTTCCCTCCAGATCTCTCTTTAGTTGTTGCTTCTGTTCTTGATCTGAATTCTCTATGGATCTGGACGCGACTAGGACACGGGACGCCGGTTTCGGCGTGTCCGAGCTTTTTTTCCCTACTGTCCGTGTCGTGCCCGTGTTTTCCTAGGATCTGGGTCTACAAGCTTGACTTGATCTAGATTTTTTGTGTCTGTCTCGTGTCCGATACTCATGGCACGACCTAGGGTTTGGATCTAGAACGGTGGACTTGGATCCGGATCCGGAATGGATCTAGATCTCGGGAAACTACTAGTTGAATCATTTTCTTGTTGATCGGATCTGCACGGACACGATACGGGCACAGTGATTCGGATACAGCATTGGTTTTGGCGTGTCGTAGTGTGTCTTGGAGTGTCAAGGATGTGGATCTAGAGTGTGGTGTTTACTTAGTCTGGAGATGAATATGGATCTTGGAGGATCTTTTCTTTTTTGATCGGATCTGGCGATATGAACAGTAGATCTGAAGAAATCTAGATTGGATCCTCATAATTATCAATGATTTGAATGAAACGATCTGAATATTGTTGCGTTAGTTGAAGTGATCGCATGAATCTGTATTAATTTAAACTTTTACTGCTTAAATCTCGTTCTCTTTTACAGTTTATTTGTCAATGTGAATTATTGTGCTAGTTGAAAGGATTGCATTAATCTCTATTAATTTAGATTTATGCATTTGATGTGGTTGTGAGTTAGAATTTGTATTTATTCGAGTGACATAACAGTCATACTGTAATCTGGAGTTATTTTGCATGTCGTCTTCTTGCTAATATTAATGTTCAAAAGATGGAATAAACAGGGAAGTATTGATTAGGAATGAGACAAGTTGACCAAATTAGTAGTATCTTGAACAAACTTTTGGTATCATCCAAGCACGGATGCTCCGGAAATATGGGCCTTGTTGCTTTGTCACGCCATGTTGGGCACAGTCGCTTTGGATCCAGGAATTTTAGTTGGGACTCATAATATTTTGGTTACAGAGGCTTAGGAGTAGAAAAACCATTGTATATTTTCAATGGAGGCTGAAAAAGTAGGAAGAAGTGGGAAATATATTTAATACAGGAGGTCCACGATTTGAAGTTGAGGCCTCCAACATAGAAGTTGACACTTTCACCAGTTGGACCAGCATTTGATAATAATTTAAGAAGCAGGGGTCCACATTTGTTTGAAAGTTTGGTAAAATGAGAAAATACTTTTTTTGTCTCCTAAAATTCAGCGGGGGCTTGAGCCCCCACTGGCTTCCATCTGGGTCTGCCCCTGGGCACATATCACACACGCTGCGGAAAACACAAGGACATGCGAAAAGGTCAATGTCATGTCTGTGTCGCCGTGTCTGTATTGTGCTTTATTTCTGTACGTGCAACATTCCCTCCATAATTGTTCTTGAGAACACAGTGTACTATTTATCATGCTAAATGCTTGCTTAATTATATGTGCTCAGTAAATTCACTCTGTTATCATGAATCAATAAGCACAAATTGTCTTGTAAAACTTTGTAATTCATACAAAAAACTGGTGCATGTTTACCTTAACGGAGTAGGGAGATGTGTAAGATAATAACAATAATGTATAAGTTACCATAAAAGTACCTTGTGTTGGCATCGAGAATAGAACACCATAGCATTCTGAAAAGGCACTTGAGGTGGAGGTTGTTTTGCAATTTACCATACCTATTTAATTTTTAACAAAATATATGCATAAAGTCGTATTGAATTTCACATTTCTTATGTTTTATCTTAGTACTTGATCTCTGATTAGTCCCTAATATTAGGGTAGATTGCCAGACTTGACCCCCTAATGTTTCATATTTTTGTAGATTGTATGCCTAATTAGTAACACTAGTCCCTTTCCTTGTCAAGTTTTAGACGAACTACTAAAAAATGACCCGAATACCACTGCTATATTCTGGGTGTTTCAAGCAGGTCTTGCCACTGTGAACATAATAGGAAGTGGGCCATTTTGGGTTGTTCTTTTTCTGCAGACAGATTTAGCTGCCAGTAGTGGATCATGTTGAAGACAGTGGGTTTTCTTGTCATCGTTTGACACTTCAGCACAAATTTTAATCGTAGGGGTTTTATTGCAAAAATATTGTTACAGCGGTAAGCATGAAAATTAGGAGGGGGGGGGGGGGGGGGGGGATTCCCTCTAATTTACCCTTAGTTTTGGTGTATACATGCCAATGCAATTGCCAAAATATAAAGCATAATCCATCTGGTAAATCACTGTGTAAGAGGTGCTTTAGCACAAGATTTGAACATTTATTTGAACTAGCTGACTCAGAAAAGTTGGCATCTTGGGGGTATCCTATATGTTGTCCAACAAGGAAATTGACAATTTTTGAGTCCGTAAGACGTCTTTTCATAAAAAGAATGTTCCTATCAACTGGTATAGCATGTTAAGTTAGAAGATCTCATGTGTTGTGTTCTGGGCTGTAATCTTTTCCATGTATCGTCTTTTGTGGGTTAATACTTTTATACTACTTGGAAATTTCTACATGATGTAAAACTTTCTAATATATTTTTTCTATCTACATCAACAGAAAAATGGCATCACATATTGTTGGTTATCCCCGCATGGGGCCCAAGCGTGAGTTGAAATTTGCGCTGGAATCTTTTTGGGACAAGAAGAGCAGCAGTGAGGATCTCGAGAAGGTTGCTGCTGATCTCAGATCTTCCATTTGGAAGCAAATGGCTGATGCTGGCACCAAGTACATTCCTAGCAACACCTTCTCATACTATGACCAAGTTCTTGACACAACAGCCATGCTTGGAGCCGTTCCAAAGAGGTATGGTTGGAATGGTGGAGAGATTGGCTTCGATACCTACTTCTCCATGGCAAGAGGAAATGCCACTCTCCCTGCTATGGAGATGACCAAGTGGTTTGACACCAACTAGTAAGCTTTCTCACCCTCCCCATCTTTTTCACCAAGGTACCTCGTAAAGCGATTCATGTATGTTCGTCAACTAATTTGCTGCCTGTTGTTCCAGCCACTACATTGTCCCTGAATTGGGTCCAGATACAAAGTTCTCATACTCTTCCCATAAAGCCGTGTCTGAATACAAGGAGGCCAAGGGGGTACGAATCTTGATTAAATTGCTAGTTTCTGTTTCGTTTTTTTATAAGATATATGATTTAACCATTTACCTTATTTCATATTGTTCTCCTATGGTTATTGCATGGTTTTAGACATTAACTGGATATTTTTGGAATGTGTTTGACTAACAGAAGTGGACCCAAGTTATAGATGGTATTGGCTACACATTGAGTTTTAAGTTTATAGTTCACTGTTTACACACATTTTTCCTTATAAAAACTAAGTGAATATCAAGCATTATTATGTTTTTATCCCCTTCTGATAAACGGTTACCTTACTATGTTATTTGATGACCACTTTACATATTGATTTGACTTTATATGTGCCTCAAAGTTTCGTTTCTTTTCTTGTTACTTTCTCCCTTCCCATGTTTAATCAGTTACTTTGATCTTTGTGGTAGTTACTGAAGTAATTTTGATTTCATGAAGGAGTAGCTAGATAATTTTTTTATATCTGATCTCCTAACCCAATTTTTTGTACTTTGTCATCTTGTGCAGCTTGGAATTGAAACAGTTCCCGTACTTATTGGACCTGTATCTTACTTGTTGCTTTCAAAACCTGAGAAAGGAGTAGACAAATCCTTCTCTCTTCTCTCACTTCTGGGAGATGTTTTGTCTGTCTACAAGTGAGTATCTTAAACATATTTCTTAACTAGAGTGTTGCACAGATCTTTAAATTTTTCCTCAAGAAACCTGCTTTAATGTCTGTTCAATGCAGGGAAGTTATTGCTGAATTGAAGGCAGCTGGTGCTAAATGGATTCAGTTTGATGAGCCAACCCTTGTGTTGGATCTTGATGACAGCAAGCTGCAGGCATTTACTACGGCCTACTCAGAACTGGAATCATCGCTCTCTGGCTTGGAGGTGCTTATTGTGAGCTACTTTGCTGATGTTCCTGCTGAGGCATACAAGTCAGTATATTCTCATGTGTTTTCTTTAATTGTGTTGTTTTAGTGTGGTGCTTGGTTTGCTGTAGTATCCCATGCTCAACATCTCAAATACTATCTTGTATTGATGGGTCAGATGGCCTAGTCCCTGATATAGATGCAGAGAATGTACTCTCAATCCTGCATCGGGCTAATGCAGCAAGCCAAAAGTCTATTTTGAGAATTTTGTCACTCATGTTCATATATTGCTCAAGTCAAACATCACCCACTGGTTTTATTTGTACTCAACCACTGGTCTCCCCCATTACAGGACTCTAACTGGCTTGAAGGGCATCTCTGGTTTCGGATTTGATCTTGTCCGTGGAACCAAGACTCTTGATCTGATCAAAAGTGCAGGCTTCCCCTCTGGAAAGTATCTTTTTGCTGGAGTTGTGGATGGAAGGAACATTTGGGCCAATGATCTTGCTTCCTCAGTTGATACCCTTAATGCTCTTGAAGCTATTGTCGGCAAAGGTACTGGGGACTTCTAATTAAAACTTTTGGCTATGGTTCAACTTTACCCAAGACCTTAAAGTAACACTTAGGGGTTTAACTTCAACCAGTTTCTTGAAAGACTAGGTTAGCTTTGAATATAAGATGGTTAAGAAAGAAAACAGACCAAGGACTTGAAGTAATTTTAGTTAATATGGTTTTTGAGAACTTTAGGGGTTACTTGTGTTACTTTAGTTGTCTAGAAAGGGAGGTGATGTTATTGTTGTAGAGATCTTTGAAGTATAATGTGGGTACCTAATACCATAGGTTAGGGTAATAAGATGAGATGGATTACAAATTATGAGTACATAATTCAGGCGCCTGCAATTTGTCAGGAAGGCCAAATTGCACTGCTTCAAGCTTTCATATGAACATTAAAATGATGACAGTGAACCTGTGTACTAGTATGCATCAGATATATATACTTATGTCATTGTTTGTTCTGCAGACAAACTTGTGGTGTCGACTTTAGTCGTCTAGAAAGGGATGTGATATTATTGTTGTAGCAGATCTGTGAAGTGTAGATGTGGGTACTTAATACCATGTTAGGCTAATAAGATGAGGTGTATTACAAATAACGAGTACATTATTCAGGTGTCAGCAATTTGTCTGGAAGGCCAAATTGCACTACTTCAAGCTTTCATATGAATACTAATATGATGACAGTCGAACCTGTGTACTACTATGCATCAGATTTGCACTTATGTCATTGTTTCTTCTGCAGACAAACTTGTGGTGTCGACTTCCTGCTCGCTTATGCACACTGCTGTTGATTTGGTAAATGAGACCAAGTTGGACAGTGAAATCAAATCTTGGTTGGCATTTGCTGCACAGAAGGTGCTTGAAGTCAACGCTTTGGCCAAGGCATCGGCTGGTCAGAAGGATGAGGTATGTCTTCAGTGACCATAATTTTGACTCAGTTCTTAGGTTTTCTTCATATCAAAGATATGAGTTAACACAACTTTTCTAGCCAACTTCCCATTTACAATTTCTCTTTGCTTGGCTTTAATTTGTAGGCCTTCTTCGTGGCAAATGCTGCTGCCCAGGCTTCGAGGAAATCATCTCCTAGGGTTACCAACGAGGAAGTCCAGAAAGCTGTAAGTTTAGAAACCTTCAGCTCATTCTTTTGTCAGCATGATGGTGTTACCAATTCAATTGTGCTATTGGATCTCAGGCTGCTGCTCTGAAGGGATCTGACCACCGTCGTGCTACAAATGTAAGTGCTAGACTGGATGCACAACAGAAGAAGCTAAACCTTCCGGTCCTTCCCACCACCACTATTGGTTCATTCCCTCAGACGATGGATCTCCGAAGGGTCCGTCGTGAATACAAAGCAAACAAGTAGGTTCAATGTTCAGTCATCCGCATATGATCTATAAAATGTACACAATTTTTGGTTTGGCAGTGATTAATTTCCATTTTGCAGGATTTCTGAAGAGGAGTATGTGAAGGCAATCAAAGAGGAGATCAGCAAAGTCGTCAAGCTGCAAGAAGAGCTCGACATTGATGTCCTGGTCCATGGGGAGCCTGAGGTAAGCTTAAGTTGCTTTTTCCTTATTCGTGGTAACTTATGGCCATTTTGACCTTCAGTTGAAATTAAATCGAAATGAAGTTCTGAACTTTGCTGCTAGACAAACTTTTAGCTTAATCATTGGTAAAATTTGATTAGAAGATTATGAGTCAATAGTTGCATTCTAAGAAGCACAGATACTCAAACAGCACTAGACCCTTGTTGCGTCCATGTTCATGTATTATACATGACAGAGCATTCTAGATTATATCATATCCACTACACCAAAATCAGTATGATGTTCGGGTTTTCAGCATTTGTGTTCATGCGATATATACAACATTAGGAATGCATAATTAACCTTTTCAATTTTCAACTCATTCCCAGTTTATATGATTATATGATAATATGAACCCAGGGATCTTATCAATGTTCTCTCCCATTTTATGAATGATTGTATAGTAGTAGCTTAATCCAATCTTCTTGTGCAGAGGAATGACATGGTTGAGTACTTTGGGGAGCAGCTCTCTGGCTTTGCATTCACTGCCAACGGCTGGGTGCAATCCTATGGATCACGATGTGTTAAGCCTCCTATCATCTATGGTGATGTGAGCCGCCCCAAGGCCATGACCGTTTTCTGGTCCTCAATGGCCCAGAGCATGACATCACGCCCAATGAAGGGAATGCTCACTGGTCCTGTCACAATCCTGAACTGGTCATTTGTCAGAAACGATCAGCCAAGGTAAAGCTAGCTACTTCACTTTGTGCGTACTCATCTGGTTCCCCATTAGTAGACTAAAGCTCAGTCTCTGTTCTGCACAGGTTTGAGACTTGCTACCAGATTGCTCTTGCCATCAAGAAGGAAGTTGAAGATTTGGAAGCTGCGGGTATCACTGTAGGTTTTTGCCCTTACCTATTTCTAGTCCAAAGCTCGCTTTGTCTTTACCTCGATTCTTAAGACCCATATCTTTTCTTTTCTCTGGTCCTGTTGTTGCAGGTTATTCAAATAGATGAAGCTGCTCTTAGAGAGGGATTGCCACTCCGCAAATCCGAGCATGCTTTCTATCTTGACTGGGCTGTCCATTCATTCAGGATCACCAACTGTGGCGTTCAAGACACCACTCAGGTTTTTTCAACCACTTGGATCAAAGAATTCCTTTACATTTTCTTCTTCTTCTTCATGATGATATTTACATTAAACAACACTCGATCTCTGCTTATATAATCATTGCAAATGGTGTCTCTCTTGCAGATCCACACTCACATGTGCTACTCCAACTTCAATGACATCATCCACTCTATCATCGACATGGATGCCGACGTGATCACCATCGAGAACTCACGATCAGATGAAAAGCTCCTCTCAGTGTTCCGCGAGGGCGTGAAGTATGGTGCTGGCATTGGCCCTGGAGTGTACGACATCCACTCCCCAAGGATCCCGTCCACGGAGGAGATTGCCGACCGCATCAACAAGATGCTCGCCGTGCTCGAGAAAAACATCCTCTGGGTGAACCCCGATTGCGGTCTCAAGACCCGCAAGTACGCGGAGGTCAACCCGGCACTCACCAACATGGTCTCTGCATGCAAGCTTCTCAGGAAGGAGTTGGCCAGCACAAAGTGAGAGGGTTGATTTGTTTTGCTTGCCGCTTCAGTTTCACTAGTTTCCACCTGATGCATCTTGACATCATTGGTCACATATAGGTCTGATCTATCAAGGAAATAAGGAGATGTCTGTTTCTGTGGATTGCGTTCTGTATCATTTTTATTTTATTTGTCAGTATTATCGTCTTCTCGAATAGCTGATGTGTTTCAGCATTATCTAGGGAGAATGTTGTGAGAATTTTGAGATTCCTATAATTTCTGGAGTTTTTTAGCATTACGTTAATACCTTGTGATTATTATAGATTTAATGTTCCATCTAGTTAATTTTCTATTTACTAATCGAGTATTTTGCAACTATTGCTGTTGTTCAAGAATTGGTGAAGGTGCTTGCAATTCTGTTAAAGTATCGGATGCAAATGACTTGTCATTAAGCCTGCAAATGTGGTGGTTAGTTCATCTCATTTGAACTGCTTGGTTATGGTAATGTTCACTTTACCTGGAGATAGCAGGGACATGTAACTCAAGTTATTTGGTTTAGCTTTGTCGGCTGGAAATTATTGAAACAGTTTTTTTCTTCTTCAAAAAAGTAGATGGAATGAATATCAAAACTGAAAAAGTTGTTCATCTGCTGCAAGCACTTGGATTTGTACCCCTCAATGTTCTATATGCCAACACAATAACTAAGCACGAGTTATCTGGCAACTTCCCCAAACCAAATAACCTCATGTTGCCAAAGACGCTCTTGATTTGACTGCAGCTCTGTATTAAGGATCCTTTTCCTCTGAACTGAAAGCTCATCAAAACATTTGCCAAAGAAGTGGTCGCTATTACATCAGCTACTAAAGCAGTTTTGTTGGATGGTTCTGAAATTTATCAAGCTGCAGCTTATACACCTAAAGAAAGGAAATGGTTTAAGTTGAGATGAGATAGTGTGTGTCCAGTGTCACGCGACTCCTCCCTCTTGGGCACCTTCATCTATTGTATATGCTGTAGACTGTAGACCACGAGCAACAGTACCTCTCAATGAACTACGTGAATAATTATCAACAAATGCAGTTCGAGGCAATCGGTGTTCTAGAACCCAGAACAATACCTTTCAAAAGGGGCAGGGAGGCGCATCTATCCAAATGTGTTTGCATTCTAGAATGAAAAACTACCGTTCCGAAAAAAATGATTCAAACCCCCCGAGTATTGACAATTTAATGTGTCATTATTGGAGGATCGTGAAGTGTATCTGAAGTCGAAATATACTAGTACTGGATATGCAAGGAAAATCTTTGTGGATGATACTCCTAATATTTTCACACACTAGGTCCAAAAGCTCAAATTCCCTCCTATGAATTGTCCCACATCGGCTAGGTGACAGCAATACAGTGCACATATATTCTCTTCTTCCTTCTTACTACTCCCAAGCTTTGTGTGGATAGCCTATGGGCCACACGCGCATGTCGCTTCCCATGGCCGGTTAGGGTGCGGGTACGTGTGGGCACAGATCTTTTTGTAACGTTTAATACTTTAACTTCTGTCCAGATACAATGTATCACATATTTTTCATTTGTCTTTATTTGTAACGTTCAATTTTTATTTGCTGGATTAAATTAGCCTTCATTATCCATTATGTCCTAACCGTTGGAGAAAAGCCTATATATTGAGGCCCATCTCAATGCTTCATCTCACACCAAAAAATTCTTACGAAAATACTCTCTCTCTCTCTTTCGAATTCTTGTCGCTCTGAAACTCTGTTGTTCTTCGTCCTTTCTCTGGGCAGAGCTAAGTCAAGGGTTGCTATCTCTACATTGTGTGCGACAAGAAGATTCCGGTGGAGCAAAAATTTTACCACTAGGAGCATACGGATAAAGTCTGCACATAAATCCGGATTAACTCTTAGGGCTCGTTTGGATCAAGTTTTTGGATTCCTAGGAATAGATTTTTAATTCCTTTCCCATGGGAAAGGAATACAACATTTCCATACCCATGTTTGGTTAGGTTGAGAATAGGTAGTTCAAAATTTTTAAAAAAATTATTTTCATGTTTGGTTCACACATGGATATGAATCTTAATTTATTTACTTTTACTTTAATACCCTTTCACTAATTTCATGATGATTCACATGTTTGGGATATGAGTTGAAAATTTGAAAATAAAGAGAGGGTATAACCGTCCAAACAAAATAGTCAAACATCATTCCTAGGAAAGCAAATCTATTCCCAAGGGGGGGCTTGGGAATAGCTTTCCCACATCCATGGGAATAGCTTTCCTACATAACCCCCTCCTATTCCCTCCTCATTCCCAATCCTAAGCATACCAAACATGGGTAAGGAATTCAAATCCCATTCCCAAGCCTCAAAAACTTGAACCAAACGTCCCCTTAGGACAGTGCTACGTGCGCGACTTTCTCGGAAGTTGATAACATTTATTTATTTTTATTTTGTTGCAGATTTTTAAAGCAAGAAAAGTGAAGTTTTCAAAAATCTAAGGGGGCGTTTGGTACGCGGTATTTTTTTTTATTTCCGGAAAAATTTAAGATGAAAATCCATTACCACGTTTGTTTGGCTTATAAAAAATTTATTCTCAGGAATTATAAATACCCGGATAAATAGTTTACCCACAAAACATGAAAATTCTATCCCTTGAGAATAGGTGGGTATTTTACTTTTTGCCCGGGCAAAAAAAAAATTGTCTAAATTTTTTTCTTCTTTTTTGATCAATTTTGATTAGTTTTGAACATTTTTTCTTTTTTTTGTCGTTTTTATCTTTTTTTTGTCATTTTTTGTCGTTTTTACCAATTTTTTGTCGTTTTAAGCGATTTTTTGTCGTTTTTACCCATTTTTTGTCTTTTTGTCACTTTTTGATTATTTTTTGTCGTTTTTATCCAATTTTTGTCCTTTTAGTCGCTTTTTTGTCAATTTTTGTCGTTTTAAGCGATTTTTTGTCATTTTTTTAGCTTTTTTTTGTTGTTTTTACCGATTATTAGTCGTTTTTGGTCGTTTTTGTCGCTTTTGGTCATTTTTGTCGCTTTTATCGCTTTTTGGTTATTTTTTGTCGTTTTAACCAATTTTTTGTTGTTTTTAACCGATTTTTTGTCGTTTTTGTAGCTTTTTTTTTGTTATTTTTACCGATTTTTAGTCTTTTTTGTCGTTTTTGTCGCTTTTTGGTCATTTTTACTGATTTATGTCGTTTTTTTGTCATTTTTGTCGTTTTTTTTTTGTCGCTTTTACCGATTTTTTTCGTTTTTGTCGCTTTTTGGTTATTTTTTGTCGTTTTAACCAATTTTTGTTGTTTTTAACCGATTTTTTGTCGTTTTTGTAGTTTTTTTTGTTATTTTTACCGATTTTTAGTCTTTTTTGTCGTTTTGTCGCTTTTTGGTCATTTTTACTGATTTTATGTCGTTTTTTGTCGCTTTTACCGATTTTTTTTTGTCGTTTTTTGGTTATTTTTTGTCGTTTTAACCGATTTTTTGTTGTTTTAACCGATTTTTGGTCCTTTTTTGTCGTTTTTATCGATTATTTTTCGTTTTTGTCGCTTTTTGGTTTTTTTTGTCGTTTTAACCGATTTTGTGTTATTTTTAACCGATTTTTTTTGTCATTTTTAACCGATTTTTTGTCATTTTTTGTCGTTTTAACCGATTTTTTTTTTTGTTTTTTGTCGTTTTTGCCGCATTTTGGTTGTTTTGTCGTTTTTACCGTTTTTATGTCGTTTTTGTCGTGTTTTGGTTATTTTTGTCGTTTTTACCCATTTTTTTGTTATTTTTTGTCGTTTATACATTTTTTGTCGCTTTTTGGTCATTTTTGTCGTTTTAACCGAGTTTTTGTCGTTTTTTATCGTTTTTGTCGTTTTTTGTTATTTTGTCGTTTTTACAGATTTTTTGTCGTTTTTACCATTTTTTTCGTTTTTACCGATTTTTTGTCGTTTTTACCGTTTTTTTATATTTGTTCATTTTTTCGTTATTATTATTATTTTTTTCCCGGGAATATTTATATTGTCACCAAACATGGGAATATAATTTTCCAAGAAATTTAATTCCTTGAAATTTGATTTCCGAAAATATAGAATTCTCGACTATATAGTATTCCGCGTACCAAACGCCCCCAGAGTTAATTTGATTGTCTTATGTACTGTTAAATTATCTACTGTTAGCAAAAATTCTTAGCAATTGCGTTCAAATCAATTGTCTACTGTTAACAAAGCACAAATATATTCTGTACTGTTAACAAGTTAGTGCAATTTAGCATAATTCAATTTTGACTTTATTTTTGACTTCTGTTAATAAACTAGTCTCCGAAATTTGCTTACCGTAGTGTAAGTCCGAAGTGTGGACTTATTGCTGTTAACGGATTTATAGCCGAAATTTACATCTGGTGTAATATATATTCTGTCACTATATTTCATTTTGTTCCTTCTATAATATATATCTATACTAATATATATCTATTCTGTTCCTTCTATATATATATATATATATATATATATATATATATATATATATATATATATATATATATATATATATATATATTTTTTTTTTTTTTTTTTTTTTTCTCTCAAAGTAAGTATATATATATATATATATATATATATATATATATATATATATATATATATATATATATATATATAGCAATTTATTGCTGGGTTAGTAAAAAATATAGCAATTTATTCATATTGTTTCTATATTCAACATATTGCTATGTCCTTCAAATACAATAATTTATTTCATTGGCATAAATAAGTTGTCTGTTGTAACTTATTATTTAACAAATATTGCTATTACAAAGATTTGGTACTTGCAAAATTTGTTCAATTGCCTACTGTAGCAAATAATTTTTCTTAGCAAACTTTGTTGATACTTAATAATTTGATACTAAAAATATTCTTAGAAAAGTTTGTTGTCGCATACTTATTATAATTGGTTAAACTTTTTGTTACTTCATAAGGACCAATTGCTATAATCATTTGTGATTTTAAAATTGGTCGTTCTCATAAACATTATTGAATCAATACATTTGTGACATACTAGTCTTGGACTATTCAATTTTTTCATTTTAGGAAAAAGAAATAGTTATTGATTTTGCAAACTCCCTTAAATTCTAAAGTTTTAAAAGTAGAGATTTGTTTGGGTACAAGCCGAAAAGGCCTTTCTGTCAACAAGACGTAAATCGTCTAAGCGACCGGTACTTAAGCGTTCCTAGTGAACATCTGCTTGCTGGGATCTGAACACTACAACTAACCCAACCTTATCAAAACTTGAAAAGACTAAAGTTTTTAAGGTTGAATATCAAGATCATTCAAACTATTATCCCACAATAATATTCATCCCGAGTAAATAATTTCTGTAGACTTTAGAAACCTATTCTTAAGTTCAAAAGAGACTTAGAACAGAAAACAGATTAGGTTAAAGTCCATAGCTATATTTGATTCCATAGCTAAGGTAAACCATATAGAAGTCCATGGCAAACCCAAGCCTAATCACCAAGGAGATCTCCTTCAAAGGGATAGGCTCATATAAGCATAACTCTGAATGGGTTTTCTAGCTCCTTCAGGTCTGTAAGCTATCAACCTATAGTAAACATTTCTTACCACTCTAATGATTGGTGGTTGGATTTTGGAGCAAATTTTCATGTTTATTTTGATCACTCATATTTTTCAAACTATCAGGAATCGGGTGAAGGAGGTGTGACCCTAGGAGATGGCTCAACGGCACAGATTGTAGGAAGAGGAAGAATAGACCTGAATATGACATCGGAATTTTTTTTACCTCTCTACGATGTACTTCATGTGTCGTCAGTTAGGAGAAACCTAGTTAGTGGATCTCTACTTGTAGCCTCAGGATACAAGATTGTAATAGAGGCTAATAAAGTAGTTTTTTTTTTTTCCAAGAATGACTTATTTATAGAAAAATGATTTGTAAAGGATGATCTTTTTATTTTAATTACTATGAATAAAACTTCAAATCCTCTTTTTGTTGTTGCAAATGTTGAATCCTCCAATGTTTGGCATGGCAAACTAGGTTATATGAACTTAGGATCTATTAAAAGAATGATGAACTTAAATCTTATACCTAAGACTCCTATAGATGATGACACAAATGTGAGATTTGTGTTCAAGCCAAACACACTAGATTACCTTTCAAATCTGTCCATAGGGATTCCGAACTCCTAGAACTTAACCATAGTGACGTTTGTGATTCCAATGGATTTTTGATCCGAGGCGGTAGGAAATACTTTGTCACTTTTATAGATGATCATTGAAAGTATTGTTACACCTATCTTCTTAAAACCAAAGATAAGTTCTAGATAGATTTAAGATCTACAAGTCTGAAGCTGAGAACCAGTTAGATAGAAAGATTAAGATTCTTAGATCAGATCGTGGTAGAGAGTATACTTCAAATAAAATAACTAATTTCTGTGAAGAATATGGAATAATTCATGAGGTAACTGCTCCTTATTCACCACAGTCCAACGGAGTTGCTGAAAAAAAGAATCGCACTCTGTTAGACATGGTAAATGTCATACTTCTTAGCTCAGGTGCTCCTGATAAACTTGGAGAGAAGCCTTATTGTCAGCCTGTTATCTATTCTACTATATAATAGGAAAACTTAGATGGTAAAACTTTTGAATTTCGAAAATACCCTTACATACTTATACTAATTTAAAATATTTTATTAATTTTAATAAGGACAACTTAGTAATTAGGAAGACTACCCTTTGGTCTTCCTAAACTAATTAAGAAATGTTAAAATACGTGCAAGGCACGTGCACATATGCTAGTATTCTTAATATGATACCCAATAAGACAATGATAAGACACCATGAGTTATGGAAAGACCGAACCCCTAGAATTAATTATCTCAAAGTTTGGGGATGTCTAGCTAAGGTAGGAATTCCTGAACCCAAAAAGAGAAGATTGGACCTAAGATTGTAGATGCTGTGTTCATAGGATATACTCTAGATAGTAATGCCAATAGATTTCTTGTAACCCATTCTAAAGTAAACGAAATCTCTAATACTACAGTTATAGAAGCTAGAGATGCAGTTTACTTTGAGGATATATTTCCATTCAAGGATAGAACCTCTTCATCTTCCTCCAACCCTTCTCTTACTCCATCTACTAGTTCTCATGATCAAATATCAAGTTCTCAACCTGAACAAGTCATATAACCTAGAATGAGTAAAAGAAAAAGGATTAAAAAGAATTTAGGAGAATGATTCTTCATATTTTTTATAGAGGGTGATCCCTCAACTTATGAAGAAGCTATATCACCTTCTGATGTCCCTTTCTGGAAAGAAGCTATTAACAATGAGTATAACTCCATTATGGAGAATAGTACTTAATTTTTAGCAGATCTTCTTTTAGGTAGTAAACCCATAGGTTGTAAGCGGATCTTTAAAAAGAAACTTAGAGCCGATGGTACCATAGAAAAATACAAGACTAGACTAGTAGACAAAGGTTTTACCCAGAAAAATAGATTATATTATTTTGATACCTACTCTCCTGTAGCTAGGATTACTTCTATTAGAACCCTTCTAGCCCTAGCTTCCATTCATGAAATGTTGATCCATCAAATGGATGTAAAGACATCATTTCTAAATGGAGATTTAGAAGAAGAAATATATATGGAACAACCTGAAGGCTTCAATGCTGTCAGCCCCTATTTTTCAAATTTGGTTTAATTAGTGTAAATTAGATGTTAATGACCTATTTAGCTTTAAAATGATTTATAATAATTATTAGGAATTTTTTTAGAATTTTTAAATGATTTTTTAATTAATTTTTAAATCAATATATATCATTTTGTAATTTTTTGAAATGTTTTAATATCACTTTGTAATATTTAAATTCATTTTTATATCAGTTTGTAAATATATCAATTGTTTAAATTACAGTTTGCAAATGTTATTTGCAAACTGTTAGGTTTTGGACTTATGTGCAAAACCCCAAAATCGGGGGGACTCTTCTGTAAAACCACCATCACCAACCCCCGACGACTGGCCAGCTACCCCCGACGACCACGACCAGCGACTGCCACCGCACGGCCGACCTAAACCCTAACACCGACCTCTCACCCCTATAAATAAACCCCCCAGGCCAAAACCCTAATCCTAGACTCATTTTCGACCACCGCGACCACCGTCTCCCCCACTTCTTCCTCGTCGAAACCCTAACTCCGGCCATACCCTACCGCCACCTCCACAGCAACCATCACCACCATCGATCACCACCACCGAGTCCGCCCTGTCGAGACAAGCGCAGCGCCACCTCCACGACGCCCCAGCCGCCGTCCCGCCCCCTCCACGACCCCTAGCTCGTCGGACACGAAGGTAACAACCCCAAGTTTGTGTCATGCGTGTCTCAAACTCACGTGTGACGTTCGCCTGGACACGGGGAGCCTAACTATAGGGGTGGACACGTGTTTACAGTGTCGTACGTGTCGTGCTGGGCGCGGACACGCGACACTGGGTCAGATTCTATTTGCTCGTGTCCTGAACAGTCTGGACACGAGCCGAACTGTTATTTAGTGATATTGGGTTAACGTATTTAGTTTCGTGCTATTGGGTTTAGAAACCCATTAACCTAACTCTAACTTAATACTAACCCAAACCCTTCCCTAACAGATAACTCGGGCTGACCCCCTGGCCAGCCCGACTGCGCCTAAAACCCGACCCCTCTGTATATGTATACAGTATTTGTATATATATATATATATATATATATATATATATATAATATTTAGTATTTCTTATATATATATGTATATTTATTATATGTATATATATCCATTATATATATATATATATATATATATATATATATATATATATATATATATATATATATATATATATATATATATATATATATATTTGTATGTATATATATAAATATTGTTGTTGTATATTTATATATGTATTTCAAATTCTACCTTGTACAAAATATTATTGTGCATAAATTCACAAGTCATTTTTATTATTTAAATTGTGACTTATATATTTTAGCACTTTAAAAATATATTTATGTATATAAATTACTGCTTTTTATTGATTATGACCAATTGATGTCCAAGTCTAGCATCGGTTTTTGGGTCCAATTGTGTCTAATATATTCAGAGTCTGTATAAGTCATATTTGACTTGATTCATGGCTCTGGGTCCTGTATCTGGACTTCGGTTCAATTTCGAATACATGGACAAAATAGTAAATAATTAATTAATTATTTTCCAGAAACTGTTGCTTGCTGTTTTTGAATTTTTATATATATTTTTTAAGTGCTGTAAAAATCTGGGAAAATTTGTATTTAAATACTATGTTAATTTAGATAATTTATTATAATTTTTCCAGCATTTAATAAGTACATTTGGTATTTTATAAAAATAGGAAAACAGAACATATTTTTAGTATATATATGTTTGCTGATTTTTAAGAAATATTTATGAGGGTTTATAAATTCCAAAAAATTAGTATAAATTTCTATAATTAACAAGGATCATTTTGGTACTTTACTTTATGTAAAATTGAGCTTTTTGTCTTTCTCAAAAAAATTGTTGGAACATAGTATACATTTTGATTTGATTATTGCATAGTTACGACTTGCAACTTTTTGTGTTGTTTTGAGTTATAGTCGTATTGAACCTCACCCTACACTAGTGTAAAGGCCCTAGAAAGTTAGTTAGAGTATTGTGTCACCTCACATTGGTTTTCTATGCTAAAGTCACCATTTGGCTAGGTGTCCAGTCAGAAAGTCGTGTTGCACCACTAGTGTTATAGTGTTTAACTTAGTGTAAAAACTAAGTTTATATATTTATTTCTACAGTAACGAGTTACCAGGCATCTATAGCATTTTTATCGCTGCTTTGCTTTGCTAAAGGCAAGTACTTCTACAAACTTTACATATTGTTACAACAATGAACTGCGAATCCAACCATGTTAAATGCTGATCCTTGGGGTAGCAAGTTAAATCTTCACATGTTGTAATTTCAGTCACTACCATGCTTAGAACAATCTTTATATATCTCTCACATGATTAGAATCTGGGTTACGGGGAAACTGTTAGTAGTGTACGTGATCATGCCCCCTTCTCCGTACGTATGTACCGAGCAAAGTTTTATTTTATATGATTACTGCACCGTAGGCCTTATCTCAAAGCAAATTTGTGCGTATGTACATCTATCGCCTTATCACTTGTACGAAAGTACATTTTATTATGTGCCCCTGCATATTGTACACCTATTGACGATCACATACCTGCTACAGTTTTAAACATTACATGTACATCTGTCTATATGACATATGTGTCCTTGCCATGATAGACTATGAGATGCCATGTTTCCAGTTTATTCCTCTTATGTTCATTTCATGTTTCGTATATTAGTTTGCTAGAAACAGTACTTGCTTCCGTCCTGACAGGATAACGTTGTAGGTATACTTACTGAGGAGGAGTTGCTCTGTGATTCATATTATGGAGTTACTGCCGAGGACCAGGCTTTGTCTTACGAGGATGTACCTGCGGGAAAACTCGTCTAGTTGTCTATTTACATTTTGGACTTTTGAGAGTAGTCATGTATTTTATGTATTTTGTGACTGAACCTGTATCCAGCTTTACATTTCGGACTTGTACTTGGACTTACTATTATATGAGATGACTTTTGTGTTTGGAGCATTTATGACTCTTTATCACATATAGAACTGTTAGCACATTTTAGTCTTACTTTCATATCTTTGGAACAGCTTACTACGTTTTATCTCAAGCGTAGGCTGGACATGACTCGGCCCGGCCGAACAATTTGGGTAGCGGATCGTGACATGTTTTTAGTGGTGGCCCATGCAGGTCCTGACTAAATTGTTTGGTTACGTTATTGTACCAAGCTTGCCTGCAATTAGGAACTTAAGGTAATTAGACAACATTAGGAATGACGCTTAGAACATCTAGAGGATTACTAGGATTGCAATATAGGAAACGCATCACATGCTTGCTATTACAATTAGACTTTCTTGTTTATTATTGTTTACCTTAAAAGAGTCCTTATAAGTCCTTTTTATTTTATTTATTTAGATGGTGCTCACCCGTTCATCCCAGTATGTCACACCTGAGAATGGCACACTCCCTATCCAGTCAGCTGGCCAGTTGACCGATACACCTCCACCTCCACCTACCATATTCCCCCACTCTACAAATCCACAAACCCAAATGCCTCCACCACCTTCCACATCACAGTCCCAGCAGGACCTGATACTCCCACCACCACCTATTACTATACCTACCAGGCTTTCGTCACACTCGATGGAAACCAACTGCTTACTCTGATCCAGGGGTTCCTAACAATCCATCAGGAGCAGACAACCCTACTCCGCCAGATCATAGAGCGTTCTGAGGAACGTACCATGGTCCCACCACCTGTAGAGCTACGACAGAGAGCAGGGACAATCAAGGACTTCATGGGTCTGAACCCCAAGGAGTTCTTAGGGACCGAGGGCATTGTAGTAGCAGATGACTAGCTAGACTCGGTAGAGAGGAAGCTCCTTGGAGCCAGGTTGCCGAATGACCTCCAGGTCGAGGCAGCGGGATTTTTGCTGATAGACTTGGCAGGAGTTTGGTTCCGAAATGAGCTGCTATTCGTGAGAGGGAGAGCCACTTGGGATCAGTTCAAGACCCAGTTCAAGAAGAAATTCTTCTCGACCACCGCTAGGGTAGCCATGGGGCTACGATTCCAGAACATCCAGCAGGGGAATCATTCTGTTGACGAATATACAGCAGAGTTTAGTCGTCTGAGCCGCTTCGCTCCTAGTCTAGTTACAGACCCTGAGGAGATGACGCGTAGGTTTTGCCATGGTCTAGTTCCAGACATTGGCATTCTTATAGTGGCAAACGGTACAACTGACTACTACCAGAGCCTAGAGTTGGCCCGGAGCATAGAGGAGCGTCTTCAGTCTTGCAAGAGGCCGGCTTCTGTACACCTCTGTCACGCCCCAGAACCAGAATACTGGAGAGTGGAGGAATGACTCAGCCAGCTACGTATTACGGGTAGATGAATACCGTATAATACGATCAATGCCATCTAAAAGACAAGGGGGCGCATACTACATGAAAGTCTCGCTATGGTCACTTCACATCTATTGTCTCAATCATTCAAACAAGAAGCAATAACAGAGAACATTTAAGAATAAGCAATAAGGCGTCCCAAACGCTTAGTCAAGATGTTCTTGAGATCTGGCTTTACAAAACATAGCCAGATGATATAGCAACATATACACAATTGTTATCAGCTGCAGTCTGACTTAATTACAATTATGTAAAAGTAAGTACAAGACAATCCGACTAACATGTCGGTGCTAAGCGGCAAAATATAAAGTAATTAACAAAACGAGCGGGGAAGTAAGGAACCCACTCGAGTCCTCCTGCGATCATCCCTCTAGTATTGACCATCTTGGAGGCGGAAGTAAGCTGAGTCCTCGGGGACTGGCTCTAAATCTGGCCATGCAAAACCAGAGAGGTTAGACCTCTAATAGCAAGTACCGCAAGGAAGCACGATATGAGACATTAAACCAGTAAATAAGAGAATATAATAATAGATCTCTGCTTGCTACTGGGATTCACATAACATTACGACACTTCGAACCAACCTTCCAACCAAACAAGGACAGAAGTTGGCCCGTCATGTCCTGATGCTCTGATCATCTCAGTTAGGTAACAGAGTAGGTACAGTACATAAACAAATCAACTTAAACGGCCATCCAACTCCTACGGCTTACTACTGTGAGTCCTAAGTTATCCTGGAATTATGCAATAAAGATTTCTCAGTTCTTACTATGGACAAGCAAGGCTAGTCGATCCAATCAATCAATTGCGCCAATCATGAATTAGACGAGTCCCAGCGGGACGCCCGTCATCAATATACAATATACAATAAATAGTATTACCAGATACCGCTCCATGCCCGTGTGGCAGGTTTGTAGTATCTGTGGGGACCAGCCGGCCTGTCGGGTACTACTAGTCCCAAGAGGGCTGCCATGTAAGAACTCGAAAATCCATTCTCTCCATGCAATCATTATTTTTATTTAACTTAATAGTCTCTACGTTGAGTGAAATCCCATGCCGTGGATCATGGTCATTCGGAATGAGTACTTTCGTACAGGGTACGATATGCACAACTCTACAACGATGCCCGTGCGGTTAGGTTGTAGGTCTTACATAGCGTAATGCAACAATCCAAACTAACCACGGAACAATCATGCCTTGACCATAAAGTACACATGCTTCTTTTATAGTAAAATAAATAAATAAATAAATTGAGCATGTATGCCTGTATGTCAATATTCGGGATCGGCCAATCGATTATAGTAGTTCATACTTAATATGAACGTGTCTCATTCATTCATTTCAATAAGACGACTAGCCAGTCTCTTAGATCCATCTAGGAACGCATGATCAATAATTAATCAAGATAACAATCAATGTTAATTAATGTCAAATTCAGAAAATAAACATTAGGAAATAAATAATGTTTGGGAAATAAAGAATCTCATGCGCTGTAGGAAATGATTGGGGAATAAATAAATCTCATGCACTGTGGGGAATGTTTGGGAAATAATTAAACTCATGCGCTGTGGGAAAGGTTGGGAAATAAATAATATCATGCGCCTGAGGGAAATGATTGAGAAATAATTAAACTCATGCGCTGTGGGAATGCGGCTGTGAGAAATAAATATCATGCGCTGTGGAATAAGATTGGAAAATAAATAATCCATGCGCCTGAGGAATGAGATTGGGAAATAAATATCATGCGCTGTGAAATAAGATTGGGAAATAAATAATCCATGTGCCTGAGGAATGAGATTGGGAAACAAATAATCTCATGCGCCTGAGGAATGCGGCTGTGGGAAATAAATATCATGCGCTGTGGAATAAGATTGGGAAATAAATAATCCATGCGCCTGAGGAATGCGGCTGTGAGAAATAAATATCATGCGCTGTGGAATAAGATTGGGAAATAAATAATCCATGCGCCTGAGGAATAAGATTGGAAAATAAATAATCTCATGCGCCTGAGGAATGCGGCTGTGGGAAATAAATATCATGCGCTGAGGAATGAGATTGGGAAATAAATAATCCATGCGCCTGAGGAATGAGATTGGGAAATAAATAATCTCATGCGCCTGAGGAATGCGGCTGTAGGAAATAAATATCATGCGCTGAGGAATGATATTGGAAAATAAATAATCCATGCGCCTGAGGAATGAGATTGGGAAATAAATAATCTCATGCGCCTGAGGAATACGGCTGTGAGAAATAAATATCATGCGCTGTGGAATAAGATTGGGAAATAAATAATCCATGCGCTTGAGGAATGCGGCTGTGAGAAATAAATATCATGCGATGTGGAATAAGATTGGGAAATAAATAATCCATGCGCCTGAGGAATGAAGATTTGATGCGCTGTGGGAATAAAGATTTTCATGCGCCGCCGAGGAATGAAGATTTGATGCGCTGTGGGAATAAAGATCTTTATGCGCCGAGGAATGAAGATTTGATGCACTGTGGGAATAAAGATCTCCATGCGCCGAGGAATGAAGATTTGATGCGCTGTGGGAATAAAGATCTCCATGCGCCGAGGAATGAAGATTTGATGCGCTGTGGGAATAAAGATCTCCATGCGCCGAGGAATGAAGATTTGATGCGCTGTGGGAATAAAGATCTCCATGCGCCGAGGAATGAAGATTTGATGCGCTATGACTGTCCTTCTTCTCCGAATTTTTTGAGAACAGAACCATGGGAACCATGGAAGCCATTGCTTCCAAGCTTCATAAATCCTTCATCCCAAGTCCAAATATGGACTTCCATAGGTCAAAATTGGGTAGAACGAAATTCTCTACAACATGGAACCATCAAAACTTGAAGATAACAAAGTTTACTAGATCAAATCTAAGAAATCCGAAAATGTAACAAACTTAGATCTACAACAAATAAGCCATGGAAATTGAAAATGCTAAGTACTAAAGAGACTTAAAATCAAATAGGGAAGATGATGGAACAATAAAAATAGGGATCCATCAAGAAGCAAGTTGGCACTTGCCTATCTCTTCTAGGTTGGTGGGAGAGTTATGAGGAAGAAGAAGAGTAATGGTGAAGTAATGAAGAGAGAGAAAGGAGATGGGCTTTAAATGGAAGGGGTGGTGGTAGGTGGGGGGTTTATTTCGGTTCATGATGAACCAACATAATTAAACCAATCTGAGCCGAACCCATAGCAAAGCTAAAGCAGAGTATAAAAGCAGAAAGTAAAGTGCAGAAATAAAATTGCAGGAAATTAATTAACATGAAATTAAATGAATTTAAATAAAGAGCAATACATGATAAATATAAAATATTTACATTTAAACAGTACATGCATTCTAAAAATACGTATTCTGGGAATGGGAAGTGACATCTCTACCCTCCTTAGAAAAATTCCGTCCTCGGAATTTTAAATCCAAGCAGGATAGAAACATCAGAGCTGAACTACTCTAGGTATAAGCAATTTAAGTAAGCAATCATTCTACAATGTCAATAGTATGTAACATATCTATGTTGAACATTCTACGATACCAAGCAATTCTACTCGTAAGGTGGCAAGCATAAAGAGTTAAGACAATCAAGGTATACAGAAAGAGATATACCTTGTGAGTCAAACATGTGCGGATACCGTGATCGGATATCATCCTCACGTTCCCACGTTGACTCCCCTAAAGAGTGATGACCCCAAGCAACCCGGACAAGGCTAATTGTTCGGTTCTTGAGTATCTTCTCTCTTCGGTCCAAAATAGACACAGGCTGTTCCTCGTAAGACAGGTTGGTACCAACAACCAGCTCAGAATGATCAAGGATATGGCTTGGGTCTGATACATACCTTCGCAACTGAGATACATGAAATACGTCATGCACCTCTCGTAACGAAGGTGGAAGGGATAAACGATAAGCAACATCGCCTATCCTCTCAAGAATAACAAATGGGCCCACATACCGCGGACTCAACTTCCCGCGAACGCCAAACCTAATGACCCCACGGGTAGGTGAGATCCGCAAGAACACGTGGTCCCCAACAGAAAACTCTAGCGGCCTACGATACTGGTCCGCCCAATGACGATGCCGATCCTGTGCAACTCGAAGTCGCTCTCTAATTCCTTTGACCAATTCAACTGTCTGAACAATCATTTCCGGGCCTAACATCTTCCTCTCCCCGATATCATCCCATGCTAGTGGTGACCTATACTTCTTACCATATAGTGCTTCAAACGGCACCATCTGGATACTGGCTTGATAACTGTTGTTATAAGAAAACTCAACTAAGTGCAGGTGGCTCTCCCAAGATCCCCCAAAATCTAGGGTGCAAGCTCGCAACATATCTTCCAAAGTCTGAATCGTTCTTTCTGATTGCCCGTCCGTCTGTGGATGGTAAGCCGTGCTAAATCTTAACTTGGTACCCAAGCTATGATGTAAGCTCTTCCAAAAATGTGATGTAAAACGGGTATCTCTGTCTGACACAATACTGACTGGGACCCCATGCTGCCTGACTATCTGCTGCATATACAATTCTGCCAACTTCTTCGTAGATTGCCCTACTCTAAAAGGAAGAAAGTGCGCCACCTTTGTAAGCCGATCTACTATCACCCAAATAGCATTTTTACCACTTGGTGATCTTGGTAAACCGGTCACAAAGTCCATTGTAATATGCTCCCACTTCCATTCAGGGATAGGAAGCGGTTGCAATAACCCAGCTGGCCTCTGCTGTTCTGCCTTCACTTGCTGACATACCAAGCAACGGGAAACAAATCTAGCTATCTCCCTCTTCATCCCATTCCACCAGAAGTGCTGCTTGATATCTTGGTACATCTTGGTCCCTCCAGGATGAATAGAATACTGAGAGCTGTGAGCTTCTGCCATAACCTCCTGTCTGATATCTCCACTAGGCACACATAGACGTGACCCAAACCTAAGTGTACCATCTTCATGAATTCTCATCTCCTTCCTGAGTCCTGACTTACATTCTGCCCTAAGCTTCTGAATCCTTGGGTCCTGTGCCTGAGCTGCCTTGATCCTGTCTACTAAGTCGGATTGAACTTGTAGACTCGCCAGAACTCCTACATCACTAGGAAGTATAACTTCGATGCCCATCTCCTGAAGGTCTTCTAAGATATGTCTCTGTGTTGTCAGCATAAATGCGCCGCCTCTCCTGCTGAGAGCATCTGCTACCACATTAGCCTTGCCTGGATGATACTGAAGCTCCACGTCATAATCCTTGATCAACTCCAACCATCTCCTCTGCCTTATGTTTAGTTCCTTCTGAGTAAAGATGTACTTCAGACTTTTATGGTCCGTGTACATATCCACTCGATCACCATATAAGTAATACCTCCATAGCTTCAAAGCAAATACTACTGCCGCCAACTCCAAATCATGAGTTGGATAATTCTTCTCGTGGTCCCGAAGTTGCCTAGATGCATATGCTATCACCTTCCCATGCTGCATGAGGACACATCCAAGTCCTTTACCTGATGCATCACAATAAACGGTAAAACCTCCGGGTCCAACTGGCAATGTAAGAATAGGCGCTGATATCAACTTTTGCTTCAAAGCCTCAAATGATGCCTGACATTCTGCCGACCAAACGAATGGTACATCCTTCCGGGTCAAGCGGGTCATGGGTGCTGAAAGCCTTGCAAAGTCTGACACGAACCTTCTGTAATAACCCGCCAATCCCAAGAAACTCCGTACATCAGCTACGGTCTTGGGTACTGGCCAACTCTCTACTGCTTCTACCTTCTTGGGATCTACTGCTACTCCAGCTCCTGATATGATATAACCCAAAAATGAAATGTGATTCGTCCAGAACTCACACTTGCTGAGCTTGGCATAGAACTGGTTCTCTCTCAGAACCTGTAACACTTTCCTGAGGTGGTCTTCATGCTCCTCTTCACTAGCAGAGTATACGAGAATGTCGTCAAGAAACACAACGACAAACTGATCTAAGTATGGCATAAAGATGCGGTTCATCAAATCCATAAATATTGCTGGAGCATTGGTCAAACCAAACGGCATTACTAAAAATTCATAATGCCCATACTTCGACCTGAATGCTGTCTTGGGAATGTCCTCCTTCCGAACTCTCACTTGATGATACCCTGAACGAAGATCTATCTTGGAGAAAACTCTAGCTTTGCTCAACTGATCAAACAAGTCGTCGATCCTGGGTAGTGGGTACTTGTTCTTTACTGTCGCCACGTTAAGCTTCCTGTAATCAATGCATAATCTGGATGACCCATCCTTCTTTTTCACAAGTACCACTGGTGCTGCCCATGGTGATATGCTAGCTTGGATGAACTTCTTCTCCTTCAGTTCCTCTATGTGTTGATATACCTTAGCTTGCTCCGAGTCCGCCATTCTGTAAACTCGATCTGATATCGGTTTAGTTCCTGGTGCCAATTCTATGCTGAACTCAATATCTCTAACTGGTGGCAGACCTGGAAGTTCTTCAGGAAATACGTCTAGAAACTCTTCAACTACCTTCGAAACTTGAACTTCTTTCATTGTCGTTATTACTCCCTGCTCTTGTTGAGTTGCCTCTGATCTGACTAAGGTAAATCTCTTCATGCCTGGGATATCAAAAGATACACTCCCTCTACGATAATCTATCGTCGCATGACTGTCTTTCAACCAGTCCATGCCTAAGATAACGTCGAAATTTCCAACAGAAAATTCTATCAACCGGGCGGGTAAGGAATGCCCACAAACTACAACGCTACACGCTAGAATAACTCGACTAACTCCTACGAGCCCATTACCAGTGAGTATATTCAACTTCCCTGGCAATGCCTCGAACTCCATTCCTAGTCGTGTCGCAAATCGTGCAGATATAAATGAATGGGATGCTCCCGAATCAAACAATGCTACTGCGGGATAAGAGGCGACGAGAATGTTACCTGCCACAATATCTCCCGATGCCAATGCCTCTTCCAAGGACAAAGTGAATGCTTGCCCTCGACCTCCTTGCCGATTTCCATGCTGCGGCCTAGCTTGATGCTGTTGCTGGCCCCTTCCTTGATGATGCTGGGGTGGTCTATGCTGGTGTTGCTGCATCGGCGGTCCCTGCTGCCGAAACATCTGAGCCTGCGGTACTAATGGACGCTGTGCCAACGGCCTTACTGCCACTGCTGGTCCTCGATACTGGCCTGCCCCTGGTGCTGGCAGAGCAAGAAACTGCTGCCCTGGTCCTCCTGCCCTCGAATTCATGGGACATGTGGTAACTCGATGATCTGGATTTCCACATATCAGACACAGTCCATTCAATGTCCGACACACATCTCTAGTGTGTTCCATCTTTCCACAATAAGTACAGCCCGCCGGGGGTCGCTGGTTCTTCCTCTGTTGCTGTTGCTGTTGCCTGGGTGGTGGTGCTGGTCCTCATATTGCCACATCGTGGATACGAATGCCAGTGGATGGTGCTGTTGTTCGGGGCGCCGCTCCCCCTCCTCCTTCAATCTGGCTATGGGATCTCTTCTGACCCCCAGTCCTCACCGCAAGCCTCTGAATAGTGATCTCATGCCTTCGAGTTGTCGTTAATACTTCGTCAAAAGTCTGGTAATTGTGCCCCTCTATCAATTGCAAGAGTTCAAGGTGAAACCCTTGCTGAAACCTCATGGCCCTCTGGCGCTCTGTTGCTACCATATCTGGGGCGAACCTACTCAATCTGTAGAACTCCACTGCATAAGCATCTACAGTCTTGCCGGCCTACCTGAGGTTGATAAACTTCTGTTGTAGCTCAAACTGCGCCACAACCCCATAGTACTTGGTCTTGAATCTTGCTGTGAAATCGTCCCAAGCCACAGGACGTCTGATGCCTACCTCCTCTGATTCCCACCAATCACGTACGAGATCCTGAAGTAACAATTTTACTAGATCCACACGTTCTTCTGCCGGCACCTTCGCTGCTGTCAGAATAGCCTCCATATCCTTAAGCCATGCATCTGCTGAGATGGCATCCTCCGTGCCCTCGAAACGGCGGGGATTGTACTTGCAAAACCTGGCTGATGCTCCTGAATCAGTCCTCACTCCTCTTTCCAATGCCGTCTGCAATCCTTGGTTAAGCAACACATTCTGCTCTTGTAGCTGAGTGTGCATGCGCTGCTGGACCAACATCTGATATTGCTGAGTAGCCATCATTCCTCTCATGATCTCCAGAAGGGCTGGTGTGTCCACTTGGGTAGGTGGAACTGTTGGTGGTGGTGGAACATCCGGATACTGCGATCCAGCTGCTGCTTCCACTATCACTTCTTCCTGGGCAGCCTCCTGAGGCAAGACTGGCCCTTGTTGCTGACCAACAGGGTCAGGTTGTCCATGTTGCTCCTGCTGTTGTTGTCCAGTCCTGGCAGATGCGGACGAAGTACCCCTAAGAAAAGGGACAAAAGAACAATCAAACGATCGGACAGGAAAGATCAATGAAGTCAAAGGATACCAGAATGTCAAGCTAGAGTCGAGAGTAACGGATTATGAGATCAAGAGAGAACATGTGTGATTGAGACATCCTATAAATTAAAATACCCCACAAGTCTGAAATCAGACCTGCATGGGCCACCACTAAAACCTTGTCATGCCCCAGAACTAGAATACTGGAGAGCGGGGGAATGACTCAGCAAGCTACGTATTACGGGTAGATGAATACCGTATAATACGATCAATGCTGTCTAAAAGACAAGGGGGCACATACTACATGAAAGTCTCGCTATGGTCACTTCACATCTATTGTCTCAATCATTCAAACAAGAAGCAATAACAGAGAACATTTAAGAATAAGCAATAAGGCATCCCAAACGCTTAGTCAAGATGTTCTTGAGATCTGGCTTTACAAAACATAGCCAGATGATATAGCAACATATACACAATTGTTATCAGCTGCAGTCTGACTTAATTACAATTATGTAAAAGTAAGTACAAGATAATCCGACTAATATGTCGGTGCCAAGCGGCAAAATATAAAGTAATTAACAAAACGAGCGGGAAAGTAAGGAACCCACTCGAGTCCTCCTGCGATCATCCCTCTAGTATTGACCATCTTGGAGGCGGAAGTAAGCTGAGTCCTCGGGGACTGGCTCTAAATTTGGCCATGCAAAACCAGAGAGGTTAGACCTCTAATAGCAAGTACCGCAAGGAAGCACGATATGAGATATTAAACCAGTAAATAAGAGAATATAATAATAGATCTCTGCTTGTTACTGGGATTCACATAACATCACGACACTTCGAACCAACCTCCCAACCAAACAAGGACAGAAGTTGGCCCGTCATGTCCTGATGCTCTGATCATCTCAGTTAGGTAACAGAGTAGGTACAGTACATAAACAAATCAACTTAAACGGCCATCCAACTCCTACGGCTTACTACTGTGAGTCCCAAGTTATCCTGGAATTATGCAATAAAGATTTCTCAGTTCTTACTATGGACAAGCAAGGCTAGTCGATCCAATCAATCAATTGCGCCAATCATGAATTAGACGAGTCCCAGCGGGACGCCCGTCATCAATATACAATATACAATAAATAGTATTACCAGATACCGCTCCATGCCCGTATGGCAGGTTTGCAGTATCTGTGGGGACCAGCCGGCCTGTCGGGTACTACTAGTCCCAAGAGGGCTGCCATGTAAGAACTCGGGAATCCATTCTCTCCATACAATCATTATTTTTATTTAACTTAATAGTCTCTACGTTGAGTGAAATCCCATGCCGTGGATCATGGTCATTCGGAATGAGTACTTTCGTACAGGGTACGATATGCACAACTCTACAACGATGCCCGTACGGTTAGGTTGTAGGTCTTACATAGCGTAATACAACAATCCAAACTAACCACGGAACAATCATGCCTTGACCATAAAGTACACATGCTTCTTTTATAGTAAAATAAATAAATAAATAAATTGAAGTCTGCATGTATGCCTGTATGTCAATATTCGGGATCGGCCAATCGATTATAGTAGTTCATACTTAATATGAACGTGTCTCATTCATTCATTTCAATAAGACGACTAGCCAGTCTCTTAGTTCCATCTAGGAACGCATGATTAATAATTAATCAAGATAACAATTAATGTTAATTAATGCCAAATTCGGAAAATAAACATTAGAAAATAAATAATGTTTGGAAAATAAAGAATCTCATGCGCTGTAGGAAATGATTGGGGAATAAATAAATCTCATGCACTGTGGGGAATGTTTGGAAAATAATTAAACTCATGCGCCGTGGGAAAGGTTGGGAAATAAATAATATCATGCGCCTGAGGGAAATGATTGGGAAATAATTAAACTCATACGCTGTGGGAATGCGGCTGTGAGAAATAAATATCATGCGCTGTGGAATAAGATTGGAAAATAAATAATCCATGCGCCTGAGGAATGAGATTGGGAAATAAATATCATGCGCTGTGAAATAAGATTGGGAAATAAATAATCCATGCGCCTGAGGAATGAGATTGGGAAACAAATAATCCCATGCGCCTGAGGAATACGGCTGTGGGAAATAAATATCATGCGCTGTGGAATAAGATTGGAAAATAAATAATCTATGCGCCTGAGGAATGCGGCTGTGAGAAATAAATATCATGCGCTGTGGAATAAGATTGGAAAATAAATAATCCATGTGCCTGAGGAATGAGATTGGGAAATAAATAATCTCATGCGCCTGAGGAATGCGGCTGTGGGAAATAAATATCATGCGCTGAGGAATGAGATTGGGAAATAAATAATCCATGCGCCTGAGGAATGAGATTGGGAAATAAATAATCTCATGCGCCTGAGAAATGCGGCTGTGGGAAATAAATATCATGCGCTGAGGAATGATATTGGGAAATAAATAATCCATGCGCCTGAGGAATGAGATTGGGAAATAAATAATCTCATGCGCCTGAGGAATGCGGCTGTGAGAAATAAATATCATGCGCTGTGGAATAAGATTGGGAAATAAATAATCCATGCGTCTGAGGAATGCGGCTGTGAGAAATAAATATCATGCGCTGTGGAATAAGATTGGGAAATAAATAATCCATGCGCCTGAGGAATGAAGATTTGATGCGCTATGGAAATAAAGATTTCCATGCGCCGAGGAATGAAGATTTGATGCGCTGTGGGAATAAAGATCTCCATGCGCCGAGGAATGAAGATTTGATGCGCTGTGGGAATAAAGATCTCCATGCGCCGAGGAATGAAGATTTGATGCGCTGTGGGAATAAAGATCTCCATGCGCCGAGGAATGAAGATTTGATGCGCTGTGACTGTCCTTCTTCTCCGAATTTTTTGAGAACAGAACCATGGGAACCATGGAAGCCATTGCTTCCAAGCTTCATAAATCCTTCATCCCAAGTCCAAATATGGACTTCCATAGGTCAAAATTGGGTAGAACGAAATTCTCTACAACATGGAACCATCAAAACTTGAAGATAACAAAGTTTACTAGATCAAACCTAAGAAATCCGAAAATGTAATAAACTTAGATCTACAACAAATAAGCCATGGAAATTGAAAATGCTAAGTACTAAAGAGACTTAAAATCAAATAGGGAAGATGATGGAACAATAAAAATAGGGATCCATCAAGAAGCAAGTTGGCACTTGCCTATCTCTTCTAGGTTGGTGGGAGAGTTATGAGGAAGAAGAAGAGTAATGGTGAAGTAATGAAGAGAGAGAAAGGAGATGGGCTTTAAATGGAAGGGGTGGTGGTAGGTGGGGGGTTTATTTCGGTTCATGATGAACCAACATAATTAAACCAATCTGAGCCGAACCCATAGCAAAGCTAAAGCAGAGTATAAAAGCAGAAAGTAAAGTGCAGAAATGAAATTGCAGGAAATTAATTAACATGAAATTAAAGGAATTTAAATAAAGAGCAATACATGATAAATATAAAATATTTACATTTAAACAGTACATGCATTCTAAAAATACGTATTCTGGGAATGGAAAGTGACAACCTCGAGGGACCGTCCAAGCGTCAGGCTTTCCAGCAGAGAGCACGGATGCCGCACCAGCAGACATACCGTCCTCCCACACCACATCACCCGACCCCGCCAGTTAGAGCCCCGGGACCCCGACAGCAGCAGAAGGGAGCTATGTGTTCTTTCTGTGGAAGACCAGGACATGATTACTCCGTATGCAGGAAGAGGTTGAAGAAGTGCTTAGCTTGCGGGTCTGTCACCCATCAGCTTCGGGACTGCCCAGCAGCCAAGGTACCTAGGCCACTTCCGACTCAGCAGCAGAGGTTTGGGCAACATCTGCAGCAGCAGAAGGGACCCCAGGGGAAGACTTATAGTCTGGCCCTTGAGCCAGAGCCGGAGTAGGTTTCGGAGCCAGATTATTTGGCTGACGTCATCACAGGTCATGTTTATTTGCATACTTTTCTAGCTCTATGCTTGTTTGATTCTGGTACATCTCATAGCTTTCTGTCATTAGAGTTTATGCATAAACACCACTTAGTAGCTACACCTACCGAGGAGATGAGTAGAGTAATGACGGGAGACGGACCAATGCCCATTAGAGCTATTTATAGATGCTCTATTATAATAGCCGGGAGAGAGTTTAGGGGACGATTGTTTGTGATGCCACTCCCCGGGTATGATATCATATTGGGAATGGTCTGGCTTAGCTATGCCCATACAGCTATAGACTGTCATGAGGGTAGTATTCTATTCAGTCTCCTAGGTACGGCACCATTCAGTGTCAGGAGGACAGGGCCGGAGATCAGTCTAGAGTCAAACTGTTGTACGATAGTTAGGGAGTTAGCACCGCCACACCCTATCATTAGGGAGTTTATGGATGTATTCCCAGAGGATCTTCCAGGACTTTCGCCTGACAGAGATGTGGAGTTCACTATAGATTTAGTACCGGGTTCATCACCAATATCCCGGGCTTGCTATAGAGTGAACCCCAAGGAGGCCGTAGAGATGAAGGAGCAGATTAATGACCTGTTGAAAAAGGGTTTCATTCGATCTAGTGCTTCTCCATGGGGAGCGCCAGTGCTTTTTGTGCCTAAGAATGATGGTACAGTTCGATTGTGTATTGACTACCGGGTGTTAAATACCATCACCATCAAGAACAAATATCCTCTGCCCATGATTGATGATTTATTCGACCAGTTGAGTGGGGCGAAGGTGTTTTCCAGGATAGATTTGAGATCCGGGTACCACCAGGTGAAGGTTAGGGCAGTAGACATCCAGAAGACGACGTTCAATACGAAGTACGGGCAGTACGAGTTTCTGGTGATGCCATTTAGTCTCATAAATGCGCCGGCTGTCTTTATGAACTTGATGAATAAGACATTTCACCAGTATCTGGATAAGTTCGACGTAGTATTTATCGACGACATCCTGATATACTCGAAGACACCGGAGGAGCACGCAGAGCACTTGCGAATAGTTTTGGGGATTCTGAGGCAGGAGAGGTTGTTTGCCAAATTGTCGAAGTACGAGTTCTTTTTGGACCGAGTGGAGTTTCTCGGTCATATAGTTACTGGAGAGAGGATCTCGGTGGATCCTAGGAAGATTGCTGCCGTTGAGACATGGAAGGCTCCGACGTCAGTTTCAGAGATCAGGAGCTTTCTGGGTTTAGCCGACAATTATAGAAAGTTCGTCCAAGACTTTGCTAGGATAGCTGAAACCATGACAAAGCTGACGCGGAAGGATGCAGAGTACATCTAGTCAGAGGACTGCCTGGCAGCGTTTGAAGAGCTGAAGAGGAGGCTGACGACCGCTCCAGTTCTGACATTACCTTCAGGGTCTGGAGGTTTCACCATATACAGCGATACTTCGGGAAAGGGGCTAGGATGTGTCCTACAGCAGCATGGGAAAGTGATTGCTTATGCATCTATGCAATTATGGACTCATGAGCGGAACTATCCTACCCATGACCTAGAGTTAGCTGCGGTGATCTTTGCACTCAAGTTATGGAAACATTACTTATACGGAGAGCGTGTGGAAATCTTTACTGATCACAAGAGCTTGAAGTATGTGTTCATGCAGAAAGAGCTGAACATGAGGTAAAGACGATGGTTGGAGTTGATGAAGGACTTCAACATCGATTTACAGTATCACCTCGGGAAGAAAAATATGGTGGCGGATGCGCTGAGCAGGCATTCGATGGCATGGTATCTGATGATAGATCGACATTTGCGGAAAGATCTGGAGAAGCTTGGTATCGAGATAGTTCGGCCAGGATCAGTGATACAGATGATGGCACTTGACATTCAGTCAGGGTTGATGGAGCAGATCAAGGAGGCACAGTCTACAGATGAGAGCCTTCGTAGACTTCCAGCCCAGGTTTTAGCTGGATTGCTGGATGACTTCACTATAGCAGAGGATGGATCCTTGAGGCATGACAGCCGATTGTGCGTGCCGAAGGGAGAGCTGATAGAGGCAGTCTTGCAGGAGGTGCATCGATCAAGATATTCTATTCATCCTGGTGCCAACAAGCTGTACTGTGACTTGCGGGAACATCTTTGGTGGCACGGGATGAAGAGAGATGTATCACGTTTCATTTCGAGATGCCTAGTTTGCCAGCAGGTCAAGACAGAGCGTCAGAGGCCAGCTGGTCTATTACAGCCGTTACCCATTCTCGAGTGGAAGTGGGAACACATTACGATGGACTTCATCTCAGGGCTTCCTCGTTCCCAAGGAAGGAAGGATGCCATTTGGGTCATCGTGGACATGCTGACAAAGTGTGCATACTTCATACCCTTCAAGGTGGGGCATTCCACCGAGAAGTTGGCGGAGCTATACATGCAGCAGATAGTTCGCTTGCACGGAGTACCAGTGAGCATCTTGTCGGACCGAGACAGTAGATTCACGTCCCACTACTGGAGGAGCTTGCAGGAGGAGTTGGGCAGTCAGCTCAAGTTCAGTACGGCGTACCACCCGCAGACAGATGGGCAGTCCGAGAGAACGATACAGACGCTAGAGGACATGCTGAGGACTTGTGTGCTGGACTTTGGCGGATCATGGAAGAGCCATCTGCACTTGGTAGAGTTTTCATACTACAACAGCTACCAAGCCAGTATCTGTATGTCTCCTTTCGAGGCACTATATGGACGATGATGCCGTACACCGCTCTTTTGGGATGATGTTGGGGACAAAGTTATGCTTGGGCCAGAGATGATCACAGATGCAGCAGAGAAGGTCGGGATGATCAGAGACAGGCTCAGAGTATCTCAGGACAGGCAGAAACACTGGGCCGATGCTAGTCGCAGACCGATGGAGTTCGCCGACGGAGATATGGTGCTAGTGAAGATATCACCTACTAGAGGGACGATCCGGTTCGGACGAGGAGGTAAGTTGAGCCCCAGATACATCGGGCCATTCGAGATACTTGACAGGATTAGAGAGGTAGCTTACCGGGTTGCACTTCCACCAAATCTAGCAGGAGTTCACGATGTCTTTCATGTGTCTCAGCTGAGGAGATATGTTTCGGACCCCAGCCATGTGCTAGATCATTCAGAGTTGGAGATCGGACCGAGCCTTGCAGTTACTGAGCAGCCTGTGGAGATATTGGACAGGAGGGAGAAGAGGCTGAGGAACAAAGTCATACCCTTAGTACGAGTAGCTTGGAGCCGTCACTCTCCGGGTGAATCTACTTGGGAGAGGAAGTCGGACATGAGGGAGAGATATCCTTACTTGTTCGACCCAACAGCTGCGAGGGAACCACCCGTTCCCGCTTGATACCTTAAAGGTTAGTTTTGATTGTAGCCTTAGTCATTTGTTGTATTGCTTGTTATGTTAGAATGATTATAGAGTTTTCTATCCTTGTGAATTTCGAGGACGAAATTTTTCAAGGAGGGAAGACTTGTCAGCTCCTGTTTTTCAAATTTGGTTTAATTAGTGTAAATTAGATGTTAATGACCTATTTAGCTTTAAAATAATTTATAATAATTATTAGGATTTTTTCTAGAATTTTTAAATGATTTTTTAATTAATTTTTAAATCAATATATATCATTTTGCAATTTTTTGAAATATTTTAATATCACTTTGTAATATTTAAATTTATTTTTATATCAGTTTGCAAATATATCAATTGTTTTAATTAAAGTTTGCAAATGTTATTTGCAAACTATTAGGTTTTGGACTTATGTGCAAAACCCTAAAATCGGGGGGACTTTTCTGTAAAACCACCATCACTAACCCCCGACGAATGGCCAGCTGCCCCCGACGACCACGACCGGCGACTGCCACCGCACGGCCGACCTAAACCCTAACACCGACCTCTCACCCCTATAAATAAACCCCCCAGGCCAAAACCCTAACCTTAGACTCATTTCCGACCACCACGACCACCGTCTCCCCACTTCTTCCTCGTCGAAACCCTAACTCCGGCCACACCCTACCGCCACCTCCACAGCAACCATCACCACCATCGATCACCACCACCGAGTTCGCCCTGTCGAGACAAGCGCATCGCCACCTCCACGACGCCCCAGTCGCCGTCCAGCCCCCTCCACGACCCCTAGCTCATCGGACACGAAGGTAACAGCCCCACGTTTGTGTCGTGCGTGTCTCAAACTCACGCATGACGTTCGCCTGGACACGGAGAGCCTAACCATAGGGGTGGATATGTGTTTACAGTGTCGTGCGTGTCGTGCTGGGCGCGGACACGCGACACTGGGTCAGATTCCATTTGCTCGTGTCCTGAACAGTCTGGACACGAGCCGAACTGTTATTTAGTGATATTGGGTTAACGGATTTAGTTTCGTGCTATTGGGTTTAGAAACCCATTAACCTAACTCTAACTTAATACTAACCCAAACCCTTCCCTAACAGATAACTCGGGCTGACCCCCTGGCCAGCCCGACTGCGCCTAAAACCCGACCCCTCTGGGCAGAGTTTGAGCCTCCCTTCTTTCTTTTGGTTTTGTTTTGGTTTTAGTTATTTTATTATATTTATATATGTATATATATATATATATGTATATATGTATTTATATATATATATATATATGTATATATGTATATGTATTTATATATATATGTATATATGTATATATTTTATATTTAGTATTTCTTATATATATATATATGTATATTTATTATATGTATATATATCCATTATATATATATATATATATATATATATATATATATATATATATATATATATATATATATATATATAAATATTAAAAAAATATATATATATAAATATAAATATCTGTATATTTGTATGTATATATATAAATATTGTTGTTGTATATTTATATATGTATTTCAAATTCTACCTTGTACAAAATATTATTGTGCATAAATTCACAAGTCATTTTTATTATTTAAATTGTGACTTGTATATTTTAGCACTTTAAAAATATATTTATGTATATAAATTAATGCTTTTTATTGATTATGACCAATTGATGTCCAAGCCTAGCATGGGTTTTTGGGTCCAATTGTGTCTAATACATTCAGAGTCTGTATAAGTCATATTGGACTTGATTCATGGCTCTGGGTCCTGTATCTGGACTTCGGTTCAATTTCGAATACATGGACAAAATAGTAAATAAATAATTAATTATTTTCCAGAAACTGTTGCTTGCTATTTTTGAATATTTATATATATTTTAAGTATTGTAAAAATCTGGGAAAAATTATATTTAAATACTATGTTAATTTAGACAATTTATTGTAATTTTTTTAGCATTTAATAAGTACATTTGGTATTTTATAAAAATAGGAAAACAGAACTCATTTTCAGTATATATATGTTTGCTGATTTTTAATAAATATTTATGAGGGTTTATAAATTCCAGAAAAATTAGTATAAATTTCTATAATTAACAAGGATCATTCTGGTACTTTATTTTATGTAAAATTGAGCTTTTTGTCTATCTCAAAAAAATTATTGGAACATAGTGTACAGTTTGATTTAATTATTGCATAGTTACAACTTGTAACTTTTTGTGTTGTTTTGAGTTATAGTCGTATTTAACCTCACCATACACTAGTGTAAAGGCCCTAGAAAGTTAGTTAGAGTATTGTGTCACCTCACATTGGTCTCCTATGCTAAAGTCACCATTTGGCTAGGTGTCCAGTCAGAAAGTCGTGTTGCACCAATAGTGTTATAGTATTTAACTTAGTGTAAAAACTAAGTTTATGTATTTATTTCTACAGTGACGAGTTACCAGGCATCTATAGCATTTTTATCGCTGCTTTGCTTTGCTAAAGGCAAGTACTTCTACAAACTTTATATACTGTTATAACAATGAACTGCGAATCCAACCATGTTAAATGCTGATCCTTGGGGTAGCAAGTTAAATCTTCAAATGTTGTACTTTTAGTCACTACCATGCTTAGAACAGTCTTTATATATCTCTCACATGATTAGAATCTGGGTTATAGGGAAACTGTTTAGTAGTGTACGTGATCATGCCCCCTTCTCCGTACGTATGTACCGAGCAAAGTTTTATTTTATATGATTACTGCACCGTAGGCCTTATCTAAAGCAGATTTGTGCATATGTATATCTATCTCCTTAACACTTATACGGAAGTACATTTTATTATGTGTCCCTGCACATTGTACACCTATTGACGATCACGTACCTGCTACAGTTTTAAACATTACATATACATCTGTCTATATGACATATGTGTCCTTGCCATGATAGACTATGAGATGCCATGTTTTCAGTTTATTCCTCTTATGTACATTTCGTGTTTCGTATATTAGTTTGCTAGAAACAGTACTTGCTCCTGTCCTGACAGGATAACGTTGTAGGTATACTTACTGAGGAGGAGTTGCTCTATGATTCATATTATGGAGTTACTGCCGAGGACCAGGCTTTGTCTTACGAGGATGTACCTGCGAGGAAACTCGTCTAATTATCTATTTATATTTTAGACTTTAGAGAGTAGTCATGTATTAGACTACGTATTTTGTGACTGGACCTGTATCCAGCTTTATATTTCGGACTTGTACTTGGACTTACTATTATATGAGATGACTTTTGTATTTGGAGCATTTATGACTCTTTATCACATATAGAACTGTTAGCACATTTTAGTCTTACTTTCATATCTTTGGAACAGCTTATTACGTTTTATCTCAAGCGTAGGCTGGACATGACTCGGCCCGGACCAACAATTTGGGTAGCGGATCGTGACAATTGCTAAAGGTCAAGAAAAAAGATTTGTAGATTAGTAAAATCTCTTTATGGCCTAAAGCAAGCTCCTAAACAATGGCACAACAAATTTGACAAAGTCATTTTAGAATTTGGCTTTGTGCCAAATAAATATGATAAATATTTGTATTATAAAAATACAAGTGAAAGTTGTGTTATCTTATGCTTGTATGTTGTTGATATCCTTATTCTAGGATCTTCACTAGAATTGATAAATAACACTAAGAATTATTATCTAACCAATTTGACATAAAAGACCTAGGTGAAGCAAACTTCATCCTTGGAATGCAAGTTTTCAAATGCAAAGAGGGCTATACTCTATCCTTAAAGAAAGTTTGAGTATTTTGACAAAAAACCTGCCCTTACTCCCTATGACAGTAATGTTGTTCTCAAGAAGAATGAAGGATCACCTATAGAATAACATAAATATTCACAGATGATAAGGTCCCTTATGTATATAACAAATAGGACTATACCTGATATTGTATTTGATATTGGAAGACTAAGTAGATATACTAGTAACCCAAATCAGACACATTGGATTGCATTGGACAGAGTACTCAGATATCTTAAGGGAACTTTAGATTATAAACTTCATTATACTAGACACCCTAATATCATAGAAGGTTACTCAGATACAAATTGGGTAACTGATTCACATGATGTAAAATTCACTACTGGATACATTTTTACCCTAGCATGAGCTGCAATCTCCTGGGGATCATATAAACAAATTAACATAACCAGAAGTACAATGGACTCTGAGATGATAGCGTTGGACACTACTTGTACAGAAGTTGAAAGGCTTAGAAATCTTATTATGCATATTCCTGTTACTGTTCATCATGCTCCTACAATTTCTATAAACTGTGATAATAAATCTGTTATAGAACTACTAAAGCATAATTTTGTGAATGCTAAAATGAACATGCACCTGCAGCTGCGCTTCAAATTGATAAAGAACCTATTATGCAAATATGTGGTTCTTGACTATATAAAGTCAGAAAAGAACCTTGCAGACAACTTGACGAAGGGTCTGTCTAGGACATTGATCCTAGAATTATCGAGGGAGATGGGGTTAAGCCCATAGTTTAGTCACCAGCAGTGGCAATCCAACCGAATCTGACTGGAGATCCCAAGAAGCCGGTTCAATGGGTAGGAACAAGCTGGACTAGATGACTATTATGGAACACTGACCTTGAGATTAAATTCTCTTAAAATTAATCCCAAGAGACTGTACATTTGTACATGGATACCCCATCCCTATGGTGACAGTGTTCATGTGTGATAAGGTTAGGGTGAGTTTTAACTCTTAATAAGTCCAAGTATAATATACATGGTTGATTTCTTTCACCAACCCTTGAGGACTTACCTATATGAGAGGTTGTAACTGCATGTTTTCAAAAATGAGGGTAATTTTGTCATTTTTCATATTCCTATATTTTGTGAATATTTATTTATTTATTATTATTGTATTTTGGGGACTAGTTTAGTCGGGTTGGAGTTTCGTCTAGTTTTGACTTGTGTTAGTGGCCCGGGTAGTTTAGACTCTAGTCGGGACCCAAAGATTAGATATGCATGGCCCACAAACTCATCTTATTAGGCTAGTGTATTTAGACTAAACTCACATGACAAGTTTAGTCATTTAGAGATTAGAAATTTGACCATTTTGACCCCAAACCTTTGCATACTCCTAGTTAACCAAAGGGAGACTTGATGAGGGCAACTTGGTAATTTCCCAAACCCATTTAGGGCTCCCATATGGCAGCCCACCTTCCTATTAAAGCCCTACTTCATCTTTGTCCTTTTTTTATTTTCATTTCAAGCCCTAATTTAGGAGCTTTTTCTCTAAATTGCTTTTACACCTAAATTTTATCCAAATTTTCTCCAAATTCGTTTCATTCTCTTCCCCTTGGAGAGGAGAAGCCTCTATTGGCTATCTAAGAAGGGATTGGAAGGATTTGGAGCCTTGAAGCTTGGTGGAGATCTAGATCTAGAAATTTTATATTGGAAATCTATCTCCTTTTTGGTTTGAGCTCTCTAAACCCTTCCATTTTATTTCATTAGTGTAACTACTTTCATTTAGGACCCCATTTGCATTAGGGTACCATTAGCGAGGAGTTGAGACTCTCCTCTTCCTATTTGAAAGTTTTTTCCATTTTATTTTGATACAAATTGGAAAAAATCGAATTTGTGACCACTAAGTGTTTGATACGTGTCCCCAAATGTCCTTTTTGAGTCAAGATTGGGTGTATGTGTCCTAAATAGGATACGTGGTGTTGTGTATGGTATTTCATGATATACATGGTTAGATTTGGGTATATACATGTGTTTCTTTTGTTCAAAATAACCCAAATTCGTCATAATATTTATCCACGTTTTTAGTAGCCATAGCAACTTAGAAATGTCGTAACTCCTAGCTCAAGACTCCGATTAATCTTCCGTTTTTTAAAAAAAACTGTATCGAAGTTAGATTTCCAAATATATATATTAATAGGCCAAAATCGTTCTAAAACTTTCTGTAAAACTGTTTGAGTGTCAGCTGTCCGAAAGACGAACGCGTTTCGGCATTTTCGCAATTTCGGGAGCTTCCGGGCACGAAAATGTGATCCGTTTGAAGTTTGGAAAAGTTAATACGAAGGGCTATGACATACTTAATCCTAGAATTTAGTGAATAGGTCTAATAGGTGCAGTATTGATTTTAAGTAGAAAACTGACTATACGACATGGATATTTTTTGTATCCTATGAGCCTATGTAGTATGGATATCAAGTGAATGTAGGTATTATAGGTTATCAAGAATATATATATATATATATATATATATATATATATATTATATATATATTTTTATATATATATATATATATATATATTTTTTTTTTATATATATATAATATATATATATATATATATATATATATATATATATATATATATATATATATATTTTTTATATATATATAATATATATATATATATATATATATATATATATATATATATATATATATATATATATATATATATATATATATATATATATATATAATTGTTAGGTAATATGTGTTTGTTATTGTATATATATATATATATATATATATATATATATATATATATAAAATATATATATATATATATATATATATATATATATATATATATATATATATATATATATATATATATATATATATATATATATATATATAAATAATTGTTAGGTAATATGTGTTTGTTATTGTCTTGTAGAGAGGAGTGTGGGTGTTTGATGCTTGTGAGTATTTGTGTTTATGCGTGAGAGGGGGGAATTAATATAGGTTGAGTGCTAGTGTTTGAGAAGAGGATTTGTGTTGTGTGTTTATGTTGGTGAGTTTGTTGTTATGTCTTGGTTTGGATAGTATGAGATGTATAGTGTGTGTGAGTGAGAGGGGGTGATGTATTGGTGAGATATGTGTCTTATGTGTGTGTGTTTGTGAGTGGCTTGGTTGTGTTGCGGTTGTTAGAGTGTGAGAATATGAGTGTAGTGATGCTTGTGAGTGTGCTTGAGAGTGGTGTTAGCTTGTATGTGTGATGTCTTAGTGAGATGTGTTATGTGTGTGTGGTCTTGATGGTTAGATATTAGTTAGTGGATGTTAGTTGTGTTAGATTTCTAAGTTAGAATAGATGGTTAGAAGTTATATGTTAGAGTTTGTTTGTATCTTGTATTAGAGATATAAGTTAGGATATAGTGATATCTTGAGATACCATAGTGGTATCTTAGGATATTTTGGGTATTTGCCTATTACCTTAAGGTAATGTATTTACCTACAAGGTAAAGGGAACTTACCTACAAGGTAGAGGGGGTTTACTTATTACTAAGGTATTAGATACTAAGGTATTATCTATCTAATATTTTAGGGTGGATGGTTAGAGGCTAGATATTTAAGGTATTAGTATTAGATGTTAAGGTATTAGTTTCCAACCAAGATAATGGTTTACCTTACCTTAAGGTAATGGGTTTACCTTATTACAAGGTAAGGTATTGGGTTTACCTAGATAATTAAGGTTAAATATCTAAGTTATAGGTTAGCTAGTAGCTTAGGATAGATACTAGATATCTAAGATTGGTATCTTGGTAGTTAAGGTATTTATACTTAGACTAAGGTATTGGATTTTCAACTAAGGTATTGGTATTGGGATATCAATAGGGCTAAGGTATATGGTATCTTGGAGTAAGATATAGGTTGGTATCTTACTAGTATCTAGTATCTAGGTTAGTATTTTAGGATGTAGATGAGTGGGTATCTAAGATAAAAATAAGTATCTTAAAGTGTAAATTAGTAGGCTAAGGTAATGTCTAAAGTATTGACAAGGTAATGGGGATTACCTATAGTCTAAGGGTAAAATATTGGTAGGATATTGAGATAGATAGTTAGATACTAGTCTAAAGTATTAGTAGGATCTATTAGCCTAGGTTAGTGAGTTATCTACTAACCTAAGGTAATATATTACTAAGATAAGGGTATTATCTAGTAACTAAGATATTGGGTTATCTTGCTAGGTAATGGTTAGACTTTGATTATCTTGGTAGGTAATGGTTTTAAGTGGGTTATCATGGTAGGTAATGGTTAGAAGTGGATTATCTTGGTAGGTAATGGTTAGAAGTGGATTATCTTGGTATGTAATTGTTAGACTTAGATTATCTTGGTAGGTTATGGTTAGAAGTGGGTTATCTTGGTAGGTAATGGTTAGAAGTTGGTTATCTTGGTAGGTAATGGTTAGAAGTGGATTATCTTGGTAGGTAAAGGTTAGGAATATGATACTTGACTTAGATTTGACCCTGTTTGACTAAGGTTGACTGTTTTGACTTAAAGTTAACTGCAAGTCAATATTGGACCTAGATTGGACTAGGAGTTGACTAGAGTTGACCAGTTGACCAAAAGTCAACTGTAAGTCAACTATTAGCCAGTTTGACCTAGATTGGATTAGAAGTTGACCAGAGTTGACCAGTTGACCAAAAGTCAACTGTAGGTCAACCCTTGATCTAGTATGATCTATATTGACTTGGTTTGACCTAGTTTGACTTTGATTGACTTAGATGGACCTAGTTTGACTTTGTTTGACTTAGCTTGACCTAGTTTGACTTTTTGACTTAGCTTGACCTAGTTTGACTTTGTTTGACCTAACTTGACTTGGTATGACTTAGATTTACTTAGATTGACTTAGCATGACCTAGTTTGATCTAGTTTGACTTTGTTAGACCTAGTATGACTTAGTATGACTTAGATTTACTTAGATTGACTTAGCATGACCTAATCTGATCTAGTTTGACTTTGTTAAACCTAGTATGACTTAGTTTGATTTAGTTTGACGTAGTTAACTTGGTGTGACTTAGTTTGACTAAGTTTGACCTAGATTTGCATAGCATACAGTAGAAATTATGCCATACACTGTTAAACCCTATTTAACTCATGTATATCTCATCTTTAGGTCTGTGACTTTACTCGGAGCCTCGATACATTATTTACATTTTCCACCAGATCTCAGGTGAGTACATTCTCTGATAGTATTTCTGTTTTATGATATCGTCTATATTTTTGTATTTAGTGTAGATATCCTTGTTCTTTTGTCACATTGTTCACATGGATTGGTATTTGTCTGGATTTCGTCATGAGATATTATTCCTTGAATTTCTTGGTATATCCTGTGCAAGTTTTTTCTTGTTCCTTGTGCATTGTATAGACGCGATCCTTGTGGAGGCTTGTGACCTTCTCAGAGAATACATGTCATGACGTGTCATGGTTGGATCCACTATACTAGTCGGGGGTGGGGGTATTAGTATAGATATGTGATCAAATCCTTCATATGAAAGATATTGTTTCCTGTGAGTGTTAATTATATACCACACGTATGATTAGCCAGACCATTCTTTCTGTGCAAGTTTCTAAGTCGGTCACATGTTAAAACTAGTGCTAAACTCACATAGATTGTAGTTTTCCTGATTCCTGTACATGATATACACTGTTCTCTTATTCTTACATTCATTTACAGTCTTGACAGGCCTTACCATGATTCATGTGCATAGCACTTTACCTTGTATATTCTCTCTATTTACTGCTACATTTTTAATATCATCTAACTAGAACTGTTATTGAAGATTTGTGCTCGTTTCATCCTGACTGGATATGTTGACAAAATTTTATAGATTATGGCGAGGAGGAGTATCCTACCTACTACGGTCCCCATGACGTAGTTGGCTTAGACTTGGAGACCCTAGTTCAGCAAGGGTTAGCTCTAGCCGATGAGGCATTGGAGTAGCTTAGCTAAATTAGTTTAGTACTGAACTTTTCTCCAGATTTACTTTTAGCTTGTTATTATTTTAGTATTTGTATTTGAGATGGTTGACTCTGGACTTGTATTATTTCTGTGTTGGATCTTCTAGATGATATTTTTTATATCTTGTTGTCTTTATCTTTCAGTATCATCTATCATTCTTAGAGTTTGTGATTAAGTATATTATATTGTCATTGCTTGTCCTCCGTTCGGAGTTGACCTTTCTCGACAGGTTTTTGATATTATAACTGTTGTTAGATAGTAGACCTAGACAGCGTTCTACGTCGTTTCTGCGACGTAGGCTGGGACGTTGTCTCGCACTCGTGCCCTTACTCCGGGTGCGGGTCGTGACAAAGGTCGTGAAGGTCATGACTATAGGACAGGGCAATCCTAGACAACTCTCATGAATATGAAAAAGTGCACATGGCCAACCAAACGTGCCACCCGGTAGACCCAAGTACCTTTAGCGTACTATGTGTCACGCCTCGCTCCCGTAGGAGCGATCGTCCTCGCTAAGACATGATGCCGCGTGAGCCTAGATTGCGCTCATGCAAGGCAGGTCCATAATGGCCGATTACAGGCTAAGCGATGTGGGTTGTCGCACAGAAGTCCCAAGCAGAAACATTGAATAGTCAGCAGCGGAAATTTGAAAGCAAAACACAAGTCATGCAAAATACTCTTTACTGATATTGAACAAAGATTACAATGTGGGCGCAAGGCCATATTATAAGTCTCTCAAGCTCACTTTTCTCTCATATTAGAAGTCACTCTGCTCTCTTTCAATTCTCAACACAACCTTCAAGGCGACGGCTGGCAGATTCTACGGAATAGCGATGTCCATACATTATGTCCCGTATAAGTCCTGACTCCAAGCGACCGCACGCCTCGAAACGTCAAGAAACTCCATGCCTCGACGCATCCAAGCGAGCTCCGCCCCATCGACTTCGACCTGTGCCTGCACGTGAAAACTGTGTGGGTGTCAGTACTCAACTGTACTGGTGGAGTGAGCTCCTCGCCCACCCATACAAAACCGACACGTTTATTTACTTTGTGCAGCTTAATCCTTTTTGATTGTCTTTCTAGTCTTGCCTTAGGATCAATTTTAGGACAAAGACGCCTTGGCCTATACTTTGTAACGTAACGACATGGTCATGCTATACTCTATTCATGACTTCAATATACTCGAGACAGTGCCTCGTCGAGTAGCAACTTATACAAACTCGATCGTGCCAAGACTTTCACTTGTGTTATGTACCTCTAGACCATTTTTGTGCCAATGACGTCAAGGGAACGACTCGTGCTGGTCGTGCCAATAGACTTGATCGTGCCTTAAGATCGAGGTCGTGCCTCCCAAGGATCAACCAGACTTAACCAACTTGTCTTACAACCCTTCTTGACTTAACTCGAGAATACTCGAGGACGATGCCACGTTCATGCCGAAGCACGTGTCCTTGCTATAGCCAAATCTTAGGCTCCAGAATGGTGTTGCAACTGTGCACACCTAGCCCATGCCGATTCAAGGTTAGCGCTTGCTACTATTACGCCTTGTTAACCCAACTCGTAACTTTGCTAGTCCTCGACGCAATCCAAAGGCATACACGTGGATAGACACTCTTATGTCGACACATCTATATGAGTGGTCACTAACAATGTCAAGCTATCCTGGATCTTTGCATACGGTGACCATTCGTGCGCGAAGTACGAGCTCCCACCGAATGACCCGCAACCTATATTATAACGATTCACTTCAATCGAGTCGTACCGTCGATGAAGGTCGTACAATATCTGTAATTCCTCCTAGGTCGACACGAACCCGGCACCCCGAGATTGTTCGAGGAATTCACCATGCGCGCAAGTTGTCCAATGACCATACAAGACTCAACTCGATCTACCAAGTCCTTCTTTATTTTTGACCATGCTTTCTAACTTTCTATCGAGACTCCCAAGTAGCAGGAACGATCTCGACGATAACTAGTCGCGTGGACTTCCTTATCAGGACTCCTAAGTAGCGTTACCGATCTCGTGTGCTTCCCTATCGAGGCTCCTAAGTAGCGGGACCGATCTCGTTTACTTCCTTATCGAGACTCCCAAGTAGCGGGACCGATCTCGTATGCATCCCTATCGAGACTCCCAAATAGCGGGACCGATCTCGTGTGCTTTCCTATCGAGACTCCCAATTAGCGGGACCGATCTCGTGTACTTCCTTATCGAGACTCGCAAGTAGCGGGATCGATCTCGTGTGCTTCCCTATCGAGACTCCCAAGTAGCGGAACCGATCTCGTGTACTTCCTTATTGAGTCTCCCAAGTAGCGGGACTGATCTCGTGACTTCCTTATCGAGACTCCCAAGTAGCGGGACCGATCTCGTGTGCTTCCTTTGTCCATGGCGTACTTTTCACTAAACCAATCGTGGCTCGTGCCTTAGGCAGACCTTGTCTCTAGGCGACACTATCGCTCAAGTAACATACTTTATATGACGAGCCTTGTTCTCGTGGGACTATGTGACTTGACAATCGCAGACAACAGGGGATAGTGCTTGCTATAACTTCGATAGCCCAGAAAAACTCTTGTCTAACTTATTCGGGCAACGACTTGACGAACAAAGGCTACGCCAAGCTTCGCATCCTGGAAACGTGTTGTGCACGCGTTCGACTTGAACAACCAAGCTCTTTGGGTACCTAGACTTAAGCCACAAGCCGTGCAATACGACTTAAACCACGGGACAGGTGAAGGCTATGCCAAGCCTTGGACAACGGGACCGTGCATGCTTATCAAACATTCATGCGGACGACGCCTATAACTTAGGCTAATTCCAGCATTGTGGCAACTTAGCAACTTAGGCCAACTTCCTTCTCCCAAGTCACGAAACGAAGGACCGAGTGTCATTTTGAAAGCACGCTGAGCAAACTTCTAAGCAGACCGTAGGACCTTTTTCCATGTTCTAACACATTCTGATCCGTCGGGATTATTTCCTTAGCTATGTGGATGCGTCTCTTTTATTATCAAGCTTAACTTGTGCAAGTTGAAAACATGCGATTTATTACGTGAAGGCTAAGATGAGGCAAGTTCACTTAAACTACCCCACCTGAGCAAGGAGTCGAGCAAGCCGTTGCGAGGCTAGGTCCGAACGCCGTCGACGTTTCAATTCCTCCGATTGACTGAGCGGGACGGGACACTACATCATACACCACACAAAAAAAGTTTCGTCCTCGAAACTAACTGAGTACTTACTTATAGACAAATTTGATCCAAGGACTCTAGTACACACTCCGCCTATGCGTTTCTTCAATCCGAGCTACGTTCGTACTACTATCAATATTTTTTTCACAATATAATTTCACAATCATCGATAATTTTCCATTCCTCAAGTCTCACTTAAATTCAACGTATCACTTGGTTGGATCGTGCACATATTCCAGGCGTCCTCAAAATATATGTATTTCAGCCAAGCCGCATGATAGGGAATTCGTCATTCTCACTCGAGTCGCATCGTACACATATTCAGGCGTCCCTGAAATATATGCATGTCAGCCGAATCTCGCGAGGGGTATTCCCATATTCTTGATTCACTCAATCCAACCATACCAATCCTCAAGATCAATCTTTCGAATGCTAACTCTTGAAACATGGACGTCTCACCTAACCGCTAGGCTATTTTTCAAGGCTAAAGTCAATGTCAGGATTGGAATTATAGTTTCCCAACAATAATGCCAACACTGACCCCAATCCTAGGGTCAAACCAAGTTGATAGTACGGGATTTTCTACCCAAGCCCGCATCACTCAAATTTCTAAACATCGAGCATGATCGCCTAATATTCAGGCGTCCCTGAAATATATGCATGTCAGCCGAATCTCGTGAGGGGTATTCCCATATTCTTGATTCACTCTATCCAACCATACCAATCCTCAAGATCAATCTTTCGAATGCTAACTCTTGAAACATGGACGTCTCACCTAACCGCTAGGCCATTTTTCAAGGCTAAAGTCAATGTCAGGATTGGAATCATAGTTTTCCAATAATAATGCCAACACTGACCCCAATCCTAGGGTCAAACCAAGTTGATAGTACGAGATTTTCTACCCAAGCTCGCATCACTCAAATTTTTAAACATCGAGCATGATCGCCTAATTCGTATCAAGGCATTCGTTGCACAGATTCGAATCCGTTCAAATCACCAATTTGCATAGTCTATTCCTTCCGACATGTCGATATAATTTACCTACCTATTTTAGCCAATTTATGTATTCGATCATGAGGTCGTCTAGCACAACAGTTTGTCACGTCCCAATCTCATGCAAGTTCGATTATCTACGTTGGACATGAATCACCATGTCACGTTTTCGTAGGATAATCGTCCTTATTGGAACGTAACTCTTGCTTGAGTCTAGGCTAATTCATTCTTGATACACGGATTGGACCTACTTAATCTTCAAGTTCAATCGTCAAGCATACTGAGTCATTCTCGAGTCTACCTTCGCGTCAAACCATAAGTTGAAGCAATCAAATTGCCACGCCATGCAAGTTCGATCACCCCCACTGTATGAATCACCATACTAGCATTCACGCGGAATGATCACCCTAATCCGGTGTGATGCATGTGCGAGGCTGGAGTTGCGCTTGCATAAGACAAGAATGTCGACGTTGGGGTTATCGTCGAAGTAATCTAAACATTTTATTTTCATCCAAGCCAAGATCTCAGTTCGATAGTCTGTTCGTCATTTGTTCAACTAGAAAATCCTTGAGCCAAGTCTATCTTTTTCTTGACACATTTCAACATCCCGAGTACAGTATCCATCGGAACAATGACATTTTACACGATTATTATTCCTCGAATCAGAGTACCCTCGAGTTATCGCACATCGATCTTTGATACGCCTCAATACCATCGATGATGTACGTAACCTGACGATCTTTCTTTGCAACGAACTTCGAGTCGTACAACTGATGCTATTATCCGAATTGGATATACCACCATTCCATTCGACCAAATCCAAAATTATAAGTGTGATCCTCTAGGTTTCCTCGATCCAGACATTTATTTTTATTCATCGTTCTGAATCCTGATTCAATATCGTTTCCTAACTCACGTTTCCCATTCACAAGTTGTCCGAACGATATCTCGTTCGGGACATTTAAAGTCACGACCAACTAAGCGTGATGCATTCTAAGGCTTTGCGCGATCGCATCGCCTCACCGACATACTCGTTGTTACCCATAATCCTTAATTTTTGCTCGAATGATTTCCAAGACGGACCATACACCACTCAGGATTCGAGCCATCCGATTTATTCCACAATCACGTTCGCATCATTCGCTAATACATCTTTCAGATTTGTTCGACGAAACTCTAGCGTAATCGCGCACGTCGTCTCGATAGTCTAAGTCTCGTATATTTCTATCGATATTCCATATGTAAATCATATTTATGATTCACGCATCTTGACGTACTAAGTCGTTCGGACTATTTTTCAAACTCTAAACCAATCTTTCGTGTACACCTACGCGTTAGTCCGATAGTGTTTCTATCGATATACACTCTGAGCATATCTCCGTTCTCGACCGAGCGATACTTAATATCGTTCGCAATTCGTTTGCACCATAAAGTCTAGGTGCGCGACACGCGACACAACTTAGCCAAAAGGCCATATGCGTAGCTATTCCGTACGAACTATAATCTAATTTTGCACGCGCATTTGCTAATGTTGACGTAGGTCTATTTAGGCACGCACGCGACTTGCTAACTTTAGCATGTGTTTTCTATCAACTCAAGTTTGACCCCGTTCGGCACAAAGGCCATCGCCTACCGATGCGTTCGATTGAACACTTGTACAAGCTTTTAAAAATATTTAGACTTATTGTATGGACATACCGTGGGACATTTGAGAGAGAGCGCACACTTCTTTATCAACGACGAGCTTTTAAAACTGAGAGATTCAACTTGAAGTCCAAGGACGTAAAGCCGTGCTCTGATACCATTATGTCATGCCCCGCTCCCGTATGAGCTATCGTCCTCACTAAGACGTGATGCCGCGTGAGCCTAGATTGCGCTCACGTAAGGTAGGTCCATAATGGCCGATTACATTCTAAGCGACGGGGATCGTCGCACAGAAGTCCCAAGCAGAAACATTGAATAGTCAGCAGCAAAAATTTGAAAGCAAAACACAAGTCATGCAAAATACTCTTTATCGATATTGAACAAGGATTATAATGTGGGCGCAAGGCCATATTACAAGTCTTTCAGGCTCACTTTTCTCTCATATTACAAGTTACTCTGCTCTCTCTCAATTCTCAACACAAGCTGCAAGGCGACGAGTGGCAGATTCTACGGAATGTCGATGTCCATAAATTATGTCCCGTATAAGTCCTGACTCCATGCGACCGTACACCTCGAAATGACAAGAAACTCCATGCCTCGACGCATCCAAGCGAGCTCCGCCCTATCGGCTTCTACCTGTGCCTGTACATAAAAAATTGTGTGGGTATCAGTACTCAACTGTACTGATGGAGTGAGCTCCTCGTCCACCCATACAAAACTGACAAGTTCATTTACTTTGTGCAGCTTAATCCCTTTTGATTGTCTTTCTAGTCTTGCCTTAGGATCAATTCTAGGACAAAGACGTCTTGGCCTATACTTTGCAACGCAACGACAGGGTCGTGCTATACTCTATTCATGACTTCAATATACTCAAGGCAGTGCCTCGCCGAGTAGCAACTTATGCAAACTCGGTCGTGCCAAGACTTTCACTTGTGTTATGTGCCTCTAGACCATTCTCGTGCCAATGACGTCAAGGGGACGACTCATGCTGTTCGTGCCAATAGACTTGTCACGCCCCGCTGCCAGAATATGACGAGCCGAATACGTAAC